>JAXQQM020078709.1:0-16477 GCA_034641835.2 Pinus albicaulis
AGATCGAGACAGATGCCTCTGACTATGCTATTGGGGCAGTTCTTACTCAACAGGGACATCCAGTGGCATATCACAGTGAGACATTGTCTGAGACAGTTCGCAAGTATCCCACCTATGACAAAGAAATGTATTCCATTGTGCAAGCCTGTCGACAATGGAAGCAGTACATTTTGGGGAAGGAAACAATCATCCACACAGACCACCGGCCCCTGCAGTTCATACAGACACAAGGGAAGTTGCAGAATGATCGCCATCAGAAGTGGTCCACATATCTGCAACAGTTTCATTTGAACATCAAGTACAAGAAGGGTAGCACCAATAATGTTGCAGACTGCCTCAGCCGACCACCGATCGTGGCGCTCACCACAGTGCTCAACTCTTGTGGGCACGAGACTTCTGATTGGCCGCTTCTCTATGAGAGTGACCCAGAATTCGGCCACACTTACAAGGCACTCTTGGGGGGCACGCAAGTTCGAAATTTTCACCTCCAAGATGCACTTTTATGTCACCTGGGACACCTTTGTGTTCCTTCAAGCGAGCGTGCCAAGATGATATGGGAAGCACACTACAGTCGAGTCGCTAGGCATTTTGGGGTTGAGAAAATAGTAGCAATACTACAGAAGTATTTCTATTGGCCGAACCTTCGAAAGGATGTCGAGAAGCACATCGGATCCTGCACTACTTGTGCCATTGCCAAACCGACCATCAAGAAGCAAGGCCTATATACTCCACTACCTAACCCTAGTCGACCTTGGGAATCCATCTCCATGGATTACATGTCGGGCCTGCCTTCTACTAAGCATGGAAATGACTGTGTTTTTGTGGTTGTCGACAGATTCTCGAAGATGGCCATTATGGCGGCCTGCAAGAAGAATATCACAGCAGAAGCCACTGCTAAACTCTTCTTTGAACGAGTGTGGGTGCACTTTGGGATCCCACAGTCTATCATATCAGATCGAGATAGCAGGTTCCTCAGCACATTTTGGTCCAGCCTCTGGTCAATGTTGGACACAAAGCTCACCAAGTCCACAGCTTTCCATCCCCAAACAGATGGCCAGACAGAGGTCGTCAACGGAATGATTGTACACATTCTGCGCATGTACAACTCAAAGCATCCACGCACATGGGACGAGAGCCTCCCCTATGTACAACACAGTTATAACCGGGCTCTCCACAGTTCAATTGGCCATAACCCCTTTCAGGTGGGCTTGGGATTCCAACCACTATGTCCCATTGACATAGCCATGCCGTTTGCAGCTGCTCAGGCCGATTCAGCTCATGTCCAGTCTGAAGTTGACAAAGCAAGTAGCTTCATCGAGCGCATTCAACACATCCGCCAACAAGTTCATGATATATTGGACAGAGCCAATGCGAAGTACAAGCAGCGCCATGATCAACACCGGGTGCCACACCACTTCCAGGTGGGCGACAAAGTATGGCTACATTTGCGGAAGGAGCGCCTCACTGGACCTCACCGCAAGCTTCGCCCGCTCCGATACGGGCCGTACACCATCACCAAGGCTGTAGGTAACAATGCCTTCGAGCTTAGTATTCCACCATTCCTTGGTCTGCACCCAATCTTCAATGTGGATCGCCTTCGTCCTTACTTTCCACCTCTACTGGACACCTCGGACATTGCAGAACAACTCACACCAACAGAGTTAAACCCAGACTGCATGGAACAGGCCACCACAGATTGTATCATGGACATGCAAATCAAGAACACTCGTCGACAGCAGATCCAACTGTATCGGGTTGTCAAAGCTGGCCAACTCCTGCACCAAGGAAAGTGGTTCACCAGGGACCAAGTTCAGCAGAAATTTCCTCATCTCATGGAGGAACTTAACGCAATGGGGACCATTGCTTCCTAAGGGGGGAGGAATGATCCAGGTGGATATTGGTGGCCACCAGCCTATTCCACTTGGGCCCCCACCATTGTCTCTTTCAGTTTTTCAGTTTCGGCATAACTTACTATTTTTAGCAGTTTTTCGGGTCCTGAACTTCCGGAGCCGTTTTGAGGCCCTAAACGACGTTTTTTGGGTATCGTTTTACCAACGAATTTGATCATCAAATTCGTCCCGAAAGTTGTAGTCCTCGGATAGAACTTTCTAATGATGTATCATGTGCGTCAAACGGAGATAGTATGCCAAAGTTACGTCCCTGGGAAGTTGAAACACCAATTTACCCAAACGGGGCCCATAGTTTTGGCGCTTCATCTCCTAGGGTTAGGTTTTGGGATGTTTAGGGTTCTCCATTGTTTCTCAATAATAAATAGGCCCTCGCGCCTCATTGTAAAGCAGTTCAGAGGTCTGTAGCCACCACATCTCTTCTCAGAGATAGCTACCGGTACCCTAGCTAGTTTTATTTCCATTGTCTGTAAGCAAATTTCAGTTCTTTGATATTAATGAAATGAAGTGTTATTTCCGCTGCATCTCTGTATTTATGGTTATGTGTTTGTTCTGTTGCGTTCATGAATCCGGATCCTTTTGTGCAAGGTGTATGCTGGCTTGTATGAGATGAAAATAAGAATTTGGGTGTTTTTGTTTTAATTGCCAAATGTATGTTAGTATGGGAGGGACTGTGGGGAAATAGGGGAGTAGGAACAATGAAGTTTTGTCAAGTGGAATTTTCCTTTTGAAAACTTGTGATTTTACAAATGTAGAGACAAGGGACAACCACTTGATTTTTAGGATAAGCTTGGGATTTGGGGAAACTTTTACAAATGGGATAGGGACAATGGGAATGAGATGGTATGAGTGACTTTAGGGATGTAGGGAATAGGGGATGGACTGTAGTGATAGGATAGCAGTGAGGGGGAGGAAAAACAAAGTGAGAAATGAAAAAGTTTGGCACAAAACCAGTTTAAAAATCCAACTTCAAAACCCTAAGGAAGCAATTTTTCAACAAAATGATAGGGTTTAAGTTTTAAAATTCAAATTCTCATAATCCATTTTCAAACATTTGTGAATAGCAATTATAAGTTCACATGAACTTACTTGGACAAAATAGACCGAGTGATTTGGAAATTTTTGGAGGCAATGGAAAAAATTTAGTTGTCTGCCCTGTGCGCCGTGACCACTGCCCAGTGCGTCGTGCCCCTTCAATGCGCCGTGACAGTTCAAATTTTCACATTGAAGAGCAGCCCTATGCGCCGCGACAGTTGCCCAGTGCGCCGCGCCAGCTAATTTCACCACAGTTTAGCCTCCAAACCTATTTCTTCACTCCTCCACGATTTTCTTTGGCTCATTGACGTCTTGGTTTGAAAATGAATTGATGAAACACAAAAATATCTTTATGCCAAAGATTTTTATTTTTGATTTGAAAAAACCCACTTTACAATGTTTAAAAACTTTGGCACTTTTTCAAAAGAACTTTGTTTTGCTTGCTTTTTGATTTTTGGACTGAATGATGAGTTTATTGTCTATTTTGCAGGGATGGATGGCATAGAGTTTTGGAAAAGGTGACCATGGCTACCGATGGAGCATTATTACAACTGAAGAACTTAAAAATTACATTGCATTTATTACAAACGGATAAAATAGACAATTTTTCTTCAAAACAGAGTTTTGAAGAAAAATAATTATCAAGCATTATGATGATGAAATTTTTGCACTGATACCTTATTTGAAGCTTCCTCATATGACTACTGGCCATTATTATGCATCTTGAGACCTGATTGAAAAAACCCTAGACCTAATGAACCTAAAAACCCTAAAATGACTCTTTGCCAAGGCTGAGACCAAAAATAGCGTAAATGATTTTAATAGACAAAACTAGGCAGGTATGATGCACGCAGGGGAACATGAGTGATGAACCCTACAGTGGATGATCCATGCCCCTAATAGAATGCGAATGAAGACTGAGTGGGACACCTAAAATGAAATGCAACGAAAGTTGATCTCGACGGAGAGATGAAGATCTTGACTCTGGGTATCTTGGTTTCTCCTACTCCTGAGGTCATATTGCCTATGAACCTCCATCATAGAATTTTCAAACCCTAGTTTGTATTCTTCATAATCCTCATATGTTCTTTCAGTTTGGTTTGAGGAAAACAGACCTTGTTCTTCTTCTATGAGAAAAAAAATGTCCTCACTATCAGAGCCTATTAGATTCACATGGTTTTCTTCTGGCTCCTCAGTCTCTCTTTCTTCTCCGTATACATAGTTTTCTTGGAAAGGAGGTATGATTTTCTGCTCATTTTCCCTTTGTCTTATTTGAGGAGGATCTCTTCTGAATTTTTGGTTTTTGTTTTTGTTTTGAGGATTAGTTTGGTTTTCCCTAGGAGGTGCTCTATCATTTAAGTTAATTCTTTCCATCATCCTTTCCATTGTCCTAACTAAACTGTCAATTTTAGCATTAGATGTGGAGGCCATAGGTTCCTCTTTGTATGTAACCCTATTCTCTATTCTCATTCTAGCCCTTTTAGCAATTATATTGGCTTCTACAATTATCACTCCCCTTTGCATGTCTTATAGGGTAAGGGGATCTCTTTCTCTTAATTGATAAGCCATTTCAAGATCAAATCCATCTGGAAATTTTACTAGGGCTAGGCCTTGTGGGGGTTTCATTTGGGGAGGGAGTGCATTATATACACTATTGAATATAGTGCATTATAATGGCTTCTACACTCCCCTTACGCATGTCTTATAGGGTAGGGGATCTCTTTTTACTAACTTAATTGGTAAGCCATTTCAGATCAAATCCCTTAATTGGTAAGGGGATCTTTACAATTATATTGGCTTCTACCACTCCCCTTTGCATGTCTACTAGGAGTAAGGGGATCTCTTTCTCTTAATTAAGCCATTTCTGAATCAAATCCCATCAAATTTTACTAGGGCTAGGCCTTTGTTGGAAATATGATGCGGAGTGTTGTCCTTGATGGCAACCCACTGAATGAAGATGAAGACATGCGACTGTTGACATGTGTTGTCCTTGATGGCAATCCACCTGATGAAGTTATTCTTGACTTGATGGGCTTGGTAAATGATGTAAATCTGATGTGATATGATGCTTGTTGATATTATGATGTTGAGTGGTGTCCCTGAAAAGGCAACCCACCTTGATGAAGATGATGACAACTTACTTGATGAAGTTGTGCTTGATAGAATATGTTCTTAATGAAGTAAATCTGATGTATCTACAGTGAGTACAGAAGGCAGTGAAGAAAGGAACTCAGATTGTGCTAAATCTATGATGAAAAGAGTATGTCTCAAGGCATACGCGGATATGTCTAAGGGAAGTCGCGTATGCACGCGGAAAAGAACGTTCCAAGTCGCGTATGGGCAAAAAGCGCTCAAAAAGTGCAAATCCAGGGGCCCGTGGTATTGAAGGTTCATGGTATTGGTTTGGCTCATGGTATTGAAAAAGGGGCCCGTGATATTGAAGGCTCATGGTATTGTTTTGGCTCGTGGTATTGAAAAAAAAGGGGCCCCGTGGTATTGAAGGCTCATGGTATTGGTTTGGCTCATGGTATTGAAAAAGGGGCTCATGGTATTGAAAAAGGGAAAACCTATATAAGGAGAAGAATTTCATTGTGAAAATCACAAGAGTGGGAGCAAGATGTCTGAGCTTGAATGAATACTTCTCTATGAAGTATATCTGCATGGAAAGGGTAAAGGTTTGATGATAGATCTGAATCTATGATGCACTTATGAAGAAATGATGAAGCGAGATCTCTAGATCTGAAATGTACTTGTATTTGCTAGATCCGTTTATGGAGTGATTAGAGTTGTGATGAGGCGAACATCTGTCTGATGTAAAGGGTTGAATCTGAACTGAATATCTGATCTGATGAAGTATGCTGCTCTGTAATGATTAAAGATCTATACGCTACTTCGCCGCGGAGGAAGCGCGTATATACGCGGATTCAGCGAAGAGAAAGCGCGTATGCGCAATAAAATATACACTGAGGTATACGCTGGTTTGTGTGGACGGAAGCGCGTATATACGCGACATCCGTGAAGTAAAAGCGCGTATGCAAACTAGGGTTTGCTGAAGCAAGGGGTATGAAATATCTGATCTGTTCTGCTGTGTTTCTGCTATCTGATCTGTGTTGATAAGTATCTGTTGGTGATGTATGTTTGTGCTTAAAAGTAAGGAAAGGGTCTAGTCTGGAAATATGATGAAATGTGGCCTGCAAGTTGTGTTCTATTGAAGTTGGTTGGATCCAGTGTGAAAATTGATGAAACGTGGTCCAAGGTGGTGCTGAGGGTTGTAGCCTTCAGTCAGGGGGTTGTAGCTCCCTTCCAGGTGAGGCTGGTAAACGAGATCGGGGGGTCGTAGCTCCCTTTCAGGAGAGGCTGGTAAACGAGTCAGGGGGTTGGAGCTCCCTTCCAGGAGAGGCTGGTAAACGAACGCAGGTGGGTGCCTGCGTGCTGGTCAAGTCTGCGCCAGCACATATGTTGTAAGATGTTTTCTCTATAATAAGATATTGAAGGCTGAGCAACTGCAGCGGTGGTTTTCTCCCGACTTGGGTTTCCACCTAAAAATCCTGGTGTTCATGTGTGATGCTTTGTGTGATGGCTTATTTTGTTCTTACTGCACATGTTTACTGTTTATTGAACATCTGATGAATGAATGATGGAATGATTTAAGCAAAGAACTAATGACATAACTAGATATCTGTGTATACGCTAGTTTCATGAAAGATATCCGCGTGTATACGCTAGTTTAATAAAGGAAAGTAGCGTATGGGTTTTAAGGAATGAAAAAGTGAAAATTTTTGAGTATGCAGTAAATACTGATTCACCCCCCCCTCTCAGTATTTTTCCCAACAATTGGTATCAGAGCAGGTTCTTCTGCAGAAGCTTGATCGCTTGAAGGAGATCCGTCGCAATGGGAAGTCAAGAAGGAGTAATGTCTATAAAGCCACCTCTATTCAATGGAAGCAATTTGATATTCTGGAAGGTACGAACAAAAGCATATCTGCAAAGTCTTGGTGCAGATGTATGGGCAATCATGGAAGAAGGTTATCAATACCCAGCAAGTATTCCTACTGATGCAGCAGAAAGGAAGAAGTATGAAATCAATGCCAAAGTGGTGAATGTCTTGTTAGGAAGCATGTCTGAATCAGAATTTGCTAAAGTGATGCAGCTACATTCAGCAAAAGAAATATGGGACAAAATCATTCTAAGCTATGAAGGAGACACAAAGGTAAAAAGTGCAAAACTCCAAACTCTTAGAATTGAATATGAAAATTTGAAGATGCATAGTGATGATAACATTGCCCATTTCTTCTTACGTCTAGATGATATTGTAAATCGAATGAGAAATTTGGGTGAAACCATAACTGATACTACTTTGGTGGAAAAAGTCTTAAGATCCTTGACTTCAAAATTTGACTCTAAAGTTTGAGCTATTGAAGAAAGGCAAGATCTGCAAACTCTTACTATTGTTCAATTACATGGTATTCTGACTGCTTTTGAAATGAGACAAGGAGGTCCGTCTCAAATCAAAGAAGCTGCTTTTAAGGTATCTGCAAGAGGAAAAGAAAAGGAAGTTGTCAAAGAATCCAACTATATATCTGAAGAAGAAGAAGTGAATTTTGTGAGAAAGCTCCAACTAGGTACTGGAAGATTCAAAGGTAAGCTTCCCTTCAAATGTTTTGAGTGTGGAAAAGTTGGTCACTATGCTGCTAAATGTCCTTATAGAGAAAAGCATGGTAAAGGGAAACAATTTGAAAAAAGAAAGAGTTATTATGGAAAAGAAGATGATGATGAAGTGTCCAGTGAAGATGAAGAAGATTCTGACCAAGATCTAAAAGTGCTCATGGCTAAGAAGCAAAAGAAGAAGGCTACTCGAAACAAGAAGATACCTCAGAAATCATGTATAGCAAAAATTGAAGAAGATGAACCAGGTATTAATCATTGTTCTTGTCTCTTACTTAATTGCATATGCAAATATTATGACAGTGAAAGTGACAGTATGGATCCAGAAGTTTCTAACGAAGCTCTACAAATACTCATGGCAAAGAAGGAAAAGAAGAAGGCCACTTGTAATACTCTTCTTTGTGCAAACAATAGTGAAGATAGTAAAGTTGTGGAAGCTATCAAGATCAAAGTTGAAGAACAACAAAAGGAAATTGATAAGAAAGATTCTACCTACAAAGAGATGATCTCTCAAATGAAATATCAAATAGAAATGTTGAATGGACAGGTGGACAAGTATCAAAGGTTTCATACTTATGCATCCAATCAAATTAAAGAACTAGAAGCAGAAATCAACGATCTAAATGCAAATCTCGAAAAATCAAGCAAGAAGAATGAAGGACTTGAAGCTGCAATCATCTTTCTACAAACAGAGCTTGAAGCATCAAATCAGAAGAATGAAGAACCTCTGTCATTTGAAAAGGAAGCCCTTGAAGCAGAAATCATCTCTCTCAAAGAAGATCTGGAAAAATAAAATAAGAAGAATGAAGAGCTACAACAAACATGTGAAGAAAACGAAGATTGGTTGAAAGAAGAGATTCTAAATCTGAAGGATCAAGTAGAAGATGGAAAAAGGAAAGAAGAAAGCATGACAAAGAAATGTCAAGCCTTGGAGGTTGAGGTAAACATTCTCAAAGGTAAATTAGAAGAAAAGGTTAAAATTTTGAGGTTTCAAGATAGTACTAATATCTTGGACAATATTCTGAGTAATCAAAGGTCTCTTGCTATCAAACTTGGTCTTGGTTTCCATGAAACTGTTAAAGGAGAATCTAGCTCACAAGGAAGTGCTAAAAATTCAGAGGAAGTCAATGAAAAACCTGAAGTGTTGAAAGAGTCAAAAGATCAACCAACAATCATGAATTCTCAAAGGAATTCATTCAAGAACGTTGAATGTTTTAAATGTCATAACTATGGGCATGTTTCAGTAAATTGCAGGAGCAGATCATTTCAGTTCTACTCAGAAAGGTACTCTAGTTTCTTCAGGAGATATTGTTTCTCATGTAACATGTATGGACATAAAGCAGTTGATTGTAAAAGGAGGAAGAATAGAAATACTCATTATGATTCTTATGTTTATTTCTCTGGACACATGAGATGTTATTCTTGTAACAAGTATGGACATGTAGAAAAGGAATGCAGGATGAACAGATCTGGGAAAGTGGACAATTTTCAGCACACGGTTGGAAAGCTCAAGCAAATTTGGAAAAAGAAGGAGGACCGATCAGAAACGTAGGGAATTCAGACCCTACTGCAGTCATCCGCTTCTGGAAGCTTACTTCTCTGATTGACTGCAGGAATGATGTGGGATACATTATGAGATTTAGTAATGTATTGTCACAGGGGGAACAATGCATGATGACTCTCATGGTTGATTTGATTATTCTAGTTATGTTTACTTCTGACAGC
The DNA here is from genome assembly GCA_034641835.2 of Pinus albicaulis. Taxonomy (NCBI): domain Eukaryota; kingdom Viridiplantae; phylum Streptophyta; class Pinopsida; order Pinales; family Pinaceae; genus Pinus; species Pinus albicaulis. The sequence goes on from JAXQQM020078709.1 coordinate 9,333, forward strand.
GCATCTGATGTGGAAAGGACAGGTACAGGAGGTACAAGCTCAGGAGGAAATGAAGGAAGATGAAAATTTTCTATGCTTCACTTTCCATACGCGGGTTCTATGAAACAAAGTCGCATATACACGCGAGTTCCAGCTGACACAGCCGCGTATGCATTGATGATGAGAAAATTTATCTGATAGCTGAAGATCTGGAGCAGAGGTCCAGGGGGAGCATTAGTCTGACTGCTGATGATTGCACTGTTAGCATTATTCTGGTTATACTCATGATAATGAAATGATACATGGGTTCTTATGTTGAAGATTATGGATGAAGCCTGGATGCTTTATGACGTAGAACATTCGTTGTTGAGATGAAAGTCTTATAATTCAGAAATGAGGACAGATCATGCAGAGATTGTTGCTAATAACTTACTGTTGAAGGTGTTTCAGATTGCACAAGTTAAGGAAGAGCACTGTTTTAGGGGGAGCAGCAGGTTGAATACTAATGATTGTATTGTTGGCAATATGACTGCTTATTCTTTAGTTATTGTGATACTCATGCTCAAATGATGATGGCTTGGTACATGGTTTATGATGATGAGACGTTGAATGAGCTGTGTTTACTGCTTGCTGAAGTTTATCTGTTGGATGAAATTGGAAGTCTTATGATTCAGAGATAAGAATAGTTCATGCAGAGCTTGTTACTATGGTTGAGATATTTTGCCTACATATGTTACTTCATGTTAAATCTTAAAGATCATGGTGATGTTGGACCACATGGATGATTGCTTGACACTTATGTGAAGATGTTGTTCTGGTATGGAAAGAATGTATTTATGCTGCAAAGAATCTGAAGGCTTGGTTACTAATGTGCTTATGCTACAACCATTGGATGATGCTTGAAGATACAACTACATTGTTTTATCTATCTGTATTCCAGGAAAAATATTCAAATATCTCAGAAAGAAGCTGAACATTGTCTCTGCCTCACAAAGGATCAGTTTTGGTTAAAATATAGAAGATGGTATTGTATACGCGGGTTTCCTGAAACACAGTCGCGTATATACGCGAGTTCCTGCACAGAAAACCGCGTATGTCTGATTGCTGGCAATTTTTGGTTGAAGTCAGCTCTCTTCAGCACAGCTGCAGTGCTGTTTGGTATCTCTGATACTGTTTGGTATATCTGGTGGTGTTCCAGTTCTCATAATTCTATTTCTCATGTTTTGATAAAGATGCCTTGATGATTTGTTGGTGAAAGTGTTCAGGATGCACAAACTAAGGGGGAGCCTTAGTCATATGAAACAGATGTTCGGATGCACATTTTCAGGGGGAGCATTAGCATTGCTGAGTATAATGCTTTGTTGGCATTATGATGGTTCTGAAATATGTTCTCCTTCTTGAGGATTTTCTAGGTGTTGGTCTTAAATGGTCATACTTGTATTTTGATGAAAAGGTCTTGTTGAGACCCATGATGTAAAATTGTAATATTCAGTCATGTAAGGACTTGTCAAATTGTAAACCCACTTGGTTGGGTAGCTGAGTCAAATTTTGTAAACCCACTTGGTTGGGTAGATGAGTTGAAATGTGTAAACCCACTTGGTTGGGTACTTGAGTCTCATATGTAAATCCACTTGGATGGATCTTTGATGTAAGTATGAGTCATTGGTGATAGGAAAGTCATAGAGTCATGTACTTCATTGAAAATATGTTTGAAGATTCATCATGAACTCAGGGGGAGCTTGGTCACTTCAGTATACATCAGATTTGCAGAACGCTTCTTCTACATGAGGAGAAAAGGGGGTGAGTGTGTTGGTTTTGATCTGCTCGTTTCCCTTGATGTCAAAGGGGGAGAGTGTGTTGGTTTTGATCCGCCCTTTGCCCTTGATGTCAAAGGGGGAGAGTGACATGGTGTTTGAATGCAGATAATGGTGTCAAAGAATTGGGAGAGTGACATGGTGTCAATATACTTATTTGTTGTGGTAACCAAACACCATCGTGGTTGCCATCAAGTCCAAAGGGGGAGATTGTTGGAAATATGATGCAGAGTGTTGTCCTTGATGGCAACCCACTGAATGAAGATGAAGACATGCGACTGTTGACATGTGTTGTCCTTGATGGCAAACCACCTGATGAAGTTATTATTGACTTGATGGACTTGGTAAATGATGTAAATCTGATGTGATATGATGTTTGTTGACAATATGATGTAGAGAGTTGTTCTTGAATGGCAACCCACCTGATGAAGATGATGGCAACTTACTTGATGAAGTTTGTGCTTGATAGAATATGTTCTTAATGAAGTAAATCTGATGTATCTACAGTGAGTACAGAAGGCAGTGAAGAAAGGAATTCAGATTGTGCTAAATCTATGGTGAAAGAGTATGTCTCAAGGCATACGCGGATCTGTCTAAGGGAAGTCGTGTATGCACGCGGAAAAGAACGTGCAAAGTCGCGTATGGGCTAAAGCGCTCTAAAAGTGCAAAACCAGGGGCCCGTGGTATTGAAGGCTCATGATATTGTTTTGGCTCATGGTATTGAAAAAGGGGCCCATGGTATTGAAGGCACATGGTATTATTTTGGCTCATGGTATTGAAAAAAGGGGCCCGTGGTATTGAAGGCTCGTGGTATTGGTTGGGCTCATGGTATTGAAAAAGGGGCCCGTGGTATTGAAAAAGGATAAACCTATATAAGGAGAAGAAATTCATTGTGCAAATCATGAGCGTGAGAGCAAGATGTCTGAGCTTGAATGAATACTTCTCTGTGAAGTATATCTGCATGGAAAGGGTAAAGGTTTGATGATAGATCTAAATCTATGATGCACTTATGAAGAAATGGTGAAGCGTGATTTCTAGATCTGAAATGTACTTGTATTTGCTAGATCTGTTTATGGAGTGATTAGATCTGTGATGAGGCGAACATCTGTCTGATGTAAAGGGTTGAATCTGAACTAAATATCTGGTCTGAAGAAGTATGCTGCTCTGTAATGATTAAAGATCTATACGCTACTTCGACGCGGAGGAAGCGCGTATATACGCGGCTTCGCTTAAGAGAAAGCGCGTATGCATGCACAAAACACACTCGAGGCATACACTGTCAGTGGATCGAAGGCAGATGATGACAAGGGGAGGTTAACGCGAAGCAGTGGCGCGCATGCAAACTAGACTCGCCGGGCTAAGGAAGTGGAAATATCTGATCCGTTTCCGTCAGGTTTCTCGCTATCCTGATCCGTGTTGATAAGTATCTCGTTATGACAGGCGTTTGTGCTAAAAAGTAAGGAAAGGGGAGAGGTCTAGTCCTGAACATGATATTCATTTTCCAACTCGCAAGTGGTGTTCTATTGAAGTCATGGATCCTGGGCAGAAATTGATGAAACGTGGTCCATAGAGGTGCTGAGGGTTGTAGCCTTTAGTCAGGGGGTTGTAGCTCCCTTCCAGGTGAGGCTGGTAAACGAGAGCAGGGGGTCGTAGCTCCCTTCCAGGAGAGGCTGGTAAACGAGTCAGGGGGTTGGAGCTCCCTTCCAGGAGAGGCTTGTAAACGAGCGCAGGTGGGTGCCTGCGTGCTGGTAGAGTCTGCACCAGCACATATGTTGTAAGATGTTTTCTCTATAATAAAATATTGAAGGCTGAGCAACTGCAGCGGTGGTTTTCTCCCGACTTGGGTTTCCACCTAAAAATCCTGGTGTTCATGTGTGATGCTTTGTGTGATGGCTTATTATGTTCTTACTGCACATGTTTACTGTTTATTGAACATCTGATGAATGAATGATGGAATGATTTAAGCAAAGAACCAATGACATAACTAGATATCTGTGTATACGCTAGTTTCATGAAAGATATCCGCGTGTATACGCTAGTTTAATAAAGGAAAGTAGCGTATGGGTTTTAAGGAATGAAAAAGTGAAAAGTTTTGAGTATGCAGTAAATACTGATTCACCCCCCCCTCTCAGTATTTTTCCCAACAACTTTATGGGGGTTTCATTTGGGGAGGGAGTGCATTATATACACTATTGAATATAGTGTAGTAGTCTTAGACACTCTCTCCAACGTTGCTCTTAAGGTTATCATACTCTGATAAGATTTGAAGAGGATTTTTCTTAGTTTCCCACTTGTTTATGAATGTTTGATAAAGGGAAGGGAGATCATGAATGTTATTAGGAGTTAAGTTCTTGAAACATTTATTTTCTTCTCCCCCTAAGCTTTGGGTAAACATTCTCATTTGTATGGTTTCATCTTCTATTTCTTGGTAGTTAAAAGAATCATTCATCTTGTCTACATGTTGTTGGGCAGTTGTAGAATAAATTATGTTATCACCAAAATAGGACCCTGATAAGCTACTGATCAGACTACTTCAATGTAACTATTTCAAACCAATATTTTAGTTGAGGCTTAGCCTCCTCAGCCTGAGAGGGCTCTATCAGGGGTTAATGATTTTGAATAAATATATAGATAGATGGATAACTCTATGAATTAAGTTTTGATTTTGTGTATTTCCAGGTTGAAAAGATGAAGGCTAATACTACCATTGGGCTTATGGAGTCAACAAGTCAGTAGGTTCAGTGGCAAGGTTCCTTGACATGGAAGCTGAGGCAAATAGGAGTCTTAAACAAAGGAAATTAACTCAAGAACATAGTTCAACACAATCATTTCATTGCTAAAGGAAGTCAAATCATATAGTTATGAATTCTGAGTAATATTAATGAAATCTACTACTAGTGGTTCAAATGAAATTCACTCATAAAACACAGAAAAACACACTCACCTCGTTACTAAAAGAAGTCAGAGCATAGAGTTATGAATTCAGAGTAATAGAAATGAGATCTACTGCAAGTAGTTAAACATAATAGGTAGATCAATAAAGCATTAAAACCCCATGAGAATCTCAAGTCTCTCAAGAAGAAAACCTCTCTGCATTACTGATCACAATCAATTACATAAAGCAATAGCTTTTGCCAAAAAGTCTCCAAACCTCTTCTAATTTGACCTCTTGCTTCATATATAGCTTTTACAATATTGGATTCTATGATCCATCATCAAGAGAATTCGAATTTCTATTATTGACACCTATTCTAACCATAAAACAGGCTTATTAATTACAAAATGACAACTTGACTATTTTTGAAGAGTCCTAATTCAAATAGGACTAAAACTCCTAAATATACTTATAACAACCTTATCTAGTCTTCAATTCATCCTTTTCCACTTGCAACCTCATGAGGTCGAATTTGGTGATGCCTCCAGCCTTGTTATGAACCCTGTTGTTCCATGACCTAACTGCCCTAGAAACCAGTAAACATAGTTTGCTGAAATTTAGCCCTTACCTCCATGCTTGATCTCTGAACCCTTTTTGCTGGAAATATGGACCTTTTAATATAAGTGACATGTATTATCACTTCCATGTAACCACACATTTCCACCTGTACAGAAACTAAGCCTTTGAAAAAGTAAAAGGAGAGATGGTATGGCTGTGCTACGAAATGAGCAACTGTTTTCGTAGCGCAGAATTTGTATCTTTGAAAACCACTCTCAACCATTATTTTTATTTTGCCTTGAGACCTAGAATTTCATTTTTGAACCATTTCAAACCACCACCAGCAAAAAAATTCCTAAATGAAGCTTTTTTATCTCTCAAAACCCTTATAAAAATGTTCAAAAATGCACCCACAGCTGTTTCATAGCGCACTACGAAACTGCTGTGTACGTCTCTTTTACACAGTTTTTTCACAATCTTCTGATTTTAAGAGTATTTTCACCTTTTAATGATTTCCTTGATGTTAATAAACCTTAACCGTAAAAATAATTCAACTTTTCAAAGTCCTCAAAAAGTGATGTCTTTCCCAAAAACAAGACTGTATTAAGGATTTGTCACTTACTGCACTTTTTCATTTGAAAAATAGTTTTTGAGACAGAGCTTTTATATTCTCACCCATAATGTATTTTGCAAAAATAAAGGAGGCTTTTGGAGACCAACTTTTCTTGAAAAAAAACCTCTCTTTTTTTTTTGAAATACCTCTCCTACTACCCAGAAATTGTCTTTGAACAACCTATGTAAAACTGGAAAATTTTGATTACTGAAAATATGGCTTAAAAGAAAGCCTTGTATCTCACAACTGGTAATAATAGTGAAAAAAATGAGAGAGGTTACTGTAGCTGGAGATTGTATGAAGATAAACCTCCTTCATAATTCCAAAATACATTTTCATGTGGCCAGAAACGGATCTTGAAAAAGACTTCTAAAACCAAAAAACAGAGTTTTTCTCTCAATGACTTTTAGCAGTTTCGTAGCGCACGTTAAAACATCAATTTATCCCACCTAATAATGAATTTGAAGAATTGGAAAGAGGTTTTTGTAGTTTATTATGTTAGGAAGAAAAACCTCTTTCAGTTTTCATAAATTAGTTTCAATTGCTCAGGAACCCCTCTGGAAGTTGACTACTCAAAGAAGAAAAACAGGGTCTTTTGCTGAAAAAGGTTGTTTCAGCCATTTCGTAGCACACTACAAAAACAACAGCATTTTCGTAGCGCAAAACAGGTTTTTTACACTGTCTGCACTATGAAAACGTGGTTTCATGGCTAATTCCAAAAATTCTTCAAAATGGTTAAAAATTTGACTTTCTAAACATGGTATGAGACACTCAAGGTATTAAATAATATTGTTGGACTTTATTTTGTAAATGAAAATGAGACTCTAACCTTGTCACTTAACCCCTAAAAACTTAAAATGACTCAAGACCTACTTGAAAACATGACCAAAAGAAAATTTGACACAATTATGCTTTGAAAATTTAGGGTGTCATAACAGTGGCTCCACTTGGGATAGTGTGCCCCTATGGTACACTAAGAACTGGTAGCTCCAGTGCTGCTATCCATCCTTTAGAATAAAACTCTGAAATTTTGCCAAAATTCTCCTGCTTTTAGTCAGCCTTCACCTCAGCCTGCTTGATGATCACTTCATAAGAAACAAATCTTTACCTACTGAAAATATGTCACCAACTTTGAGCTTATTCACACACTTACCCAATTTATCAATGTGAATTCCATTCTCAGAGGCTCAAGGAACATGAAACATCCAATGAAATAAACATTGATCCGACATGACACTTGAAGGCTTGATCACGAAGCTTGAAAAAAAACCAATAAACACTCTATACTGAAGGTTACCTCATAACA
>JAXQQM020071690.1:0-90000 GCA_034641835.2 Pinus albicaulis
ATAAGGTAAACACTAAATCGATCTGGCAATGAAAGTATTTGTTTATGTTTGAAAAATATTCATTAACCAAATTTTATGTGTGAATAAGCAAGTTCAAGTATTCTGTAATGGAAGTAATGTGGTTTGAAGTGAAACTAATGAGTTTTGATCACTATATAAGTCTCATTGGGAAAAGTGGACTTATTAAAAATTACTGTTTAATGTAGTAAAATCTGGAATACAACAGCAAAAATGCACAGCATAACAGTAAGCATTTGTTTAAGCAGTTCACCCCTCTCTTGGGCTACCTCTGCTGGGTCCAAAAGCCTCCAAATAGGCTTTTCCCTCTTTCATTAATGCTCAAAATAAGTATTACACTATGAAGAAAGCCTCAAAAGGCTAAATTAGCTACAAATTCAGAAACAGAGGACTGAAAATAGTAAAAATCGACTATTCATTCACCTCAAATGGATAAGTATAGTCCAATATAGCTGATCTTTCACCAACCCCTGGTGGCTCCACAAGCAAATTCGCTGATAAAATTGCTGACAGAGTGCCCTGATGGCTCTGCAACCTGTCCCAACAACTTCAGAATGCTTCAATACCCCCAAATCAAAAACAAATCTGCTTCAATTGGACTTCCCTAGCCAAAGTTATGGTCAACTGAAGTTTTTGTCCAGTTACCCCTTGAAAAGCTCCACTAAATGTGGAAGACTGCAGTTAATCCCGCTAAATTTGGAGTCGGCGCTATAATTTTGGCACTCCGCCAATATTCCGCCAGCATTGAGGGCTAAAAAGATAAGGCACGTGATCGCAACGTTCGGAAGGCATTGAATTAACTTTGAGTTATATGCGGCATGTTATAAGGTTTACAACTGCATTTTTAATAAACTCTGCACCAAGTGCTGCGTCGTGTGACCATGACCCGACGTATATGCGCACCACAAGCACATTCAAACTTTAAATACGTATTCAATCCGTTATTTAACAAGAACCACTGTTATGGCCCAATGGTTTGGCCGCCCGACTTTGTTCGCCCCGACCCGGGGTCGAACTCTGCCGCGCACACAAAAATTTTAATTGCCATTTCGTTGGATCTTGGGGCCACGTGGTGGCCTCCGGGCTGGCCACATGGCACCCTTTGATTGGCAGCCAATGGAATATTTCGTAGAATATTCTGTGGAATATTCCACAAAATATTCCCAAAATATTCTGTGGAATATTTTTTTTTTAATAAAAGATTTTTATAAAGTCAAATTGGCCATATTTTTTACTAAAATTGGCAAACTTCAAAGTTGAATAACTTTCTCATACAGCGTCGGTTTTCAGTGCCGTTCACGTCTACAGGATCGTTTTTCTGAGCTATTTCCTGTTTTTCTAGTTTGGAACAATTCTGAGCAACTAATTTTTTGAGAATTTTTCCATTAAGGACTTGATCTCCTGATCACACCTCCAAAATGGGAAGATTTTGGACCCCAAAAGCTCTCTGAATAGTGAAAATGATAATGTGGAGACTGATTCTCCACTCTTCCACCCTTGAATAACTGAAATCTACCTGATTTCATCAAATGAAGCTTTTGAGAAAATGATAATCTGTCTTTGGAATCAACTGATCGACCATTGCTAAGATTGACGGAGTCATGATGCAAATGATTAAAATTTGCAGAACAGCAATTGTAATCTGCAGAAAATAAACTTTTTCTACACTGATCAAACTTCCCAGAAGACTTAAAATAACTTTCACCTTGCAAACTGTTCCCATGGCGAATTCGACCATACTGAAACCAACTTTTTTCCATGCTGAATTGTGTGTCTTTATTGCTTGCACTGCTTTGATTTGACACTTCATTCACTGCATTGGCTGACCCAAAAGGTAATTTGTGCAAAATAACATCATCTTCTTTCAAAGAAAAACTGTTATCAAACTGAGACATGTTATTAGCAACATCATAAAAAGGCGAATGCTCAAAATCTGGTTGTTTCAACATTAACAAAGTTAGACTTTGACTTGCGTTAACCAGTCTTTTCAATTGACTTGCATGGAGTAAAGAAGATTCCAGCTTCTTCTTGTGTGCTCTCACAATGTACTCTTTACCATCTTTGAACAAGTGATACTTGTTTTCATGGCGATGAAAGATGGCCTTCCTGTCAAATAAGTAAGGACTTCCCAAAACAATACCTAAGATATCAAGTGACACCACATCAAGTTCAACTGTGTGAATAAAGTGTGCATTTATTGCAAAGCGAAATATGCACTTCCTTGAAACTTGCAAATTGGCATCCTTGCATATCCATCCAAGTGGATAAGGCTTCGGATGTGGAATGGTCTCAAGTTTAAGCTACTTGACCAAGTCTTCAGATATGAGACTAGCTTGTGACCCACTATCAAACAGTGTGTCAATTTTGGTATGTTTTGAAATTACCCTCACATGGAAGAGCTCTATCCTCCTCTTTTCTTCATGAGTATATTTGTGACAATTCAAAGAGCTAGAACTGGGAATTGTGTCTTGCACCACTTCTTTCCCCTTAATGTTCTTTAAAACCATGGCTATGATTTTTGTCTCATCTCCTGAGTCTAACCCTAAGTCTTGCTCAACTGTTGCTACAGTTTTCTCCTTTTCTTTGGTCTTTTTTTTGTTCTTATATTTTTCTGGTTTCAGTTCGGGATGAAGCTTCCAACAATGATCTTCATCATGACTTGTCTTTGAACATTTCTTGCAAAAGAACTTTCCTTTTTCTTTTCTTGAATGTGCAACTCTCTTCTTTCCTTTGTTTTTGAAATTACTATCCTCATCAAAAGTATTCTTTCCTCTAGCTTCTAAATGTGTAGCCTGCACACAGACTTCATCTATGTTGGTAGGATTGAACATTAGGATAGTATGTTGAAGGTAATTGTGCAAACATCCTATCTATTTTAACAAGGTGTCTTGACTTTGTAAGTCTACTCCAAGTAGAAGTGCTCTCCTTCTAAACTCTTGGGTATAATCTTGCACATTTTGTCCCTTAAGTTGCCTAAAATTTTGCCAATTCATGATTGCCTTCTGAATATGAGCAAGAGGAAAAAAATGTTTCTTAATAGCAGTAATAAACTCATTCCAAGTTAGAGTTATCTTACCATGCTTTTTAATTTCCTCTCTGGTCTTGGATTCCCGCCAAACCAAAGCTGCTCCATCCATTCTCAATGAGGCTAATTGGATTTTTGTGTCATCATCATGCAAATTCTGAATTCTTAGATAGACTTCCAGCTGTCTAATCTAGTTATCCAATTTTTCTGCATTCACATCACCATTAAACATCGGCAACTCAAACTTCACATCAAGCTTTAACAAAGGATTTCTAAGAGATGTTTTTGTTTTGTGTGACTGATTAACAGAAGTTGAAGAGGATGATGTGGAGGAAGAGGATGACGATGGAGATGAAGGATCACCATTTCCTCCATTCCCTTTCTTAGACTCATCCTTTTCTTTCTTCCCTCCTGAATAATATCCTTCTTCTCTTTGGTTTCTAGACCCTTCTCCAGCAATCCTATCATTTCTCTCTTGGTATAGGATCCTAACCATCTCAGTCATGTCCAAGAAAGATTTTCTAAAGACTCTTTCTTCTTCCTCGGGATCCATTTCCCCATGTACTTATCCTTCTCTGGAAGACATTTTTGTGGCTGATTCTAAGGCTAATGAGGATGAAATGGAAGGTGGAGATAATGGCAACCTAGCCCTCCTTGGTTGAGGATTATCTTGTTCACTCACTAATTGACCTTCCCCTCTTTTCAATTTCAGCCTAGTAAGCATCAAATTTGTAGAACAACACAATCTTCTTGCACAAATTTCACAAACTCTTAAGCAAAACCTAGAGCTCTGATACCAATCTAATCTGAAATGTGTGAAAAAAATATTTCTTATACAGAGATAGACAGTAGGGGCTTTTACTGGTTATTTCACCTTTAATAGAAAGGATGAAACTAGAAGCTTCTGACCCTCTTACTGGCTCTGCCTAAAGAAATATAAGGTAAACACTAAATCGATCTGGAAATGAAAGTATTTGTTTATGTTTTCAAAGTATTCATTAACCAAATTTTATGTGTGAATAAGCAAGTTCAAGTATTCTGCATTGGAAGTAATGTGGTTTGAAGTGAAGCAAATGAGTTTTGATCACTGTATAAGTCTCATTGTGAAAAGTGGACTTATTAAAAATTACTGTTTAATGTAGTAAACTCTAGAAAATAGCAGCAAAAATACACAGCATAATAGTAAGCATTTTTTTAAGCAGTTCACCCCTCTCTTGGGCTACCTCTGCTGGGTCCAAAAGCCTCCAAATAGGCTTTTCCCTCTTTCATTAATGCTCAAAATAAGTATTACACTGTGAAGAAAGCCTCAAAAGGATAAATTAGCTGCAAATTCAGAAACAGAGGACTGAAAACAATAATAATAGACTATTCATTCACCTCAAATGGATGAGTATAGTCCAATACAGCTGATCTTTCACCAAGCCCTCGTGGCTCCACAAGAAAATTCGCTGATAAAATCACTGACAGAGTGCCCTGATGGCTCTACAACCTGTCCCAACAGATTTAGAATGCTTCAATACCCCCAAATCAAAAAAAAATCGCTTCAATTGGACTTACCTAGCCAAAGTTATGGTCAACTAAAGTTTTTGTCCAGTTACCCCTTGAAAAGCTCCACTAAATGTGGAAGACTGCAGTTAATCCCGCTAAATTTGGAGTCGACGCTATAATTTTGGCACTCCGCCAATATTCCGCCAGCATTGAGGGCTAAAAAAATAAGGCACATGACCGCACCGTTCGGAAGGCATTGAATTAACTTTGAGTTATATGCGGCATGTTATAAGGTTTACAACCGCATTTTTAATAAACTTCGCACCAAGTGCTGCGTCGTGTGACCATGACCCGACGTATATGTGCGCCACAAGCACATTCAAACTTTAAATATGTATTCGATCCGTTATTTAACAAGAACCACTGTTATGGCCCAATGGTTGGGCCGCCCGACTTTGTCTGCCCCGACCCGGGGTCGAACTCTGTCGCGCACACAAAAATTTTAATTGCCATTTCGTTGGATCTTGGGGCCACGTGGCGGCCTCCGGGCTGGCCACGTGGCACCCTTTGATTGGCAGCCAATGGAATATTCTACAGAATATTCCCCCAATATTTTGTGGAATATTTGTTTTTAATAAAAGATTTTTATAAAGTCAAATTGGCCATATTTTTTACTGAAATTGGCAAACTTCAAAGTTGAATAACTTTCTCATAAAACGTCGGTTTTCAGTGCCGTTCATGTCTAGAGGATCGTTTTTCCGAGCTCTTTCCTGTTGTTCTGGTTTGGAACAATTCTGAGCAACTAAATTTTTGAGCATTTTTCCATTAAGGACTTGATCTCCTGATCAAAAAACCACTTATTGTTTATTTTTATGGGGATCCATGATGTTTAATACCAAATTAATGAAATTATCAACATGAGTATACTAAAAAAAATAAGTAATTAAGGAAGAGAATCTAAAATAAATAGTGAGTGAGAGGTTCATGAACTAAGAATTGACTACCCCTCCCAGAAATCAAGTATATCCAGGCCAATTTCAGGTTTCATCATCAAACTAAACAACCCTAAAGTGAATTTATCAAAAACTGAAGCATCTTCTCTTCCCAAGATTTTAGCTAAAATTTGAAGGATAGGTTTGACATCTTCAACAAAAAAATCTAAAGAGAACTGATTTGACTCCAAATAAAACTGTTTCCCATCAGTCATTAGGTGGAACATAATTTGAGAATACTTCGGTCTTGATAAATTTTCAAAATAAACTAACAAGGTTTCTTCAGAAAAAGAAGTGTATGAACTTGCAGAGGGAAAGCACACTGCTTGCTGAATTAGGAGGGACGACACTTGGAATTTTTTTTCTCCTAACCTATTCATCACAAAAAAGTTATTTGGGTACATGGCTAACATTAACAAGTAAATAAATTTCGGGAATAGGTGAGTTTCTGAAATAAAACCTGAAAGAACCCCATATGTAATTTCAGCAACATAAATTGGAGAATTTACTTGGTTGAGAAGAATATGTTGGTAAATTTCAATGTGGTTTATAGTGTAGACAGTTTCTAAAACATATCTTTCAGTATCCATGACTGGGATGTGGGAGGACGACCCGAATATGACTGTTTTCTTTGACATTTTGGAAAACTGAAGCGATAGGTGACTGTATAAATACTTGGTGTTGGCATATAGTGCTAACTGGGATTTCTAGTTGTCGTATTCGAAGACGACGACGACAAGAGAAGGAAGAAAATGTAAATGAGAATGAGTGAAAAATGGGGTTTTATAGGTTAAATTAAATAAGGGAGGGAGAAATGAAATTAAATGCTTCTGTAAGAATTTTAAATTCACTTTGCAGGGTGAATTTAATGAATGATGTGACACAAAAAGGGACACGTGGCAAAGGGAAAAGAGACACGGTGAGAGGAATATTGGGATAGGCTTGCTTGCTGATGTAACCGCGCTCGCTTGCTAATGTCACTACGGAGGCAGTTTCTCGTATGAGACATTTTTGGAGGATTTCATCTTTAGTTGATCTGGGCCATTGATCTAGAGTCAACATGCCCGCCAAAAATTCTTTGCAGAGGCATGAATGTAGTTAAACATTGGATGAATTATGTTGTCGGGTTTGCTCCATCTTGTGAGCCCCCTCGCACAAGCTCATCCCTGATGCCAAACATAACCAATATTTAACTTTTCTGCTTTCTTGGTACACAAACCCACCATCAAATATTTATTGTTGCACTAATTTCATGTTAAGCACACTAATAATTATTGTTAGTATTTAATCCATAATTAAATAACTATACATATTTAGACAAGTAAATCAAAACTTCAATCGCTTTTTCCTTTTCCCTTTTTTTTATATTTGTTTTTTTATTTTTTACATGATCTATAGGCATTCATAGGAAATTTAAAATAAGTTACAACATCTGGCTCCACCTAGGGATAATTTTTTTGAAAAAATAAAAACACTAAGAACCGCAGATTAGTGCCTTCACCTCGGGCATGGAGTCAAACTGTAACTTAAAACATTACAATTGATAGCTCACCAACATATTTACAATGGCCACATCAAAATATAAAATGATGAAAATAATTGCAAGTCAATGCTGGAAGTAATGTTTGAGGTACTTCCCATTCATTGGCAGTTGTATATGCTCTCCATCCAGATTTTCCAAGATAAAGTATTGTTTTCTCTTGATTCTGATATCTTAAAGGGAAAAAACCACAAAGAATCAAACTTTCCATGTTTACCTTTGTCTTCTCTTCTTTAACCCTATCTAAGATCTAGATCTCCAGGCTAAAAAATAATTTCCTTGGTTTTTTTGTCAAAATCAATTTCATTTTCTCTTGATAACCGATCAAATTCTCCAAGATTTTTTCTCTGTTTTCGTTTAGCTCTATTAATTGGTTCATTATTCTAGTTAGAGGGCTTGGTTCTTCTTGTCCATCTTGGAAAATTTTTGCAAAACGTTTTTTTATCACTCCACCGAATCTCCGAAGGCTGAGAAGGACCAGCAAAGGTAACCACATACCACTTTGACCTAGTAGCTAGCCCTACTAGGATGAGAGGGCTCTCTCAATGAGATCATAGCCAAATTTAATAGATCATGGATATTTTAGGCTAGGTATAACAGGCTCTAGGGTTTTATGATTTGGATTTTGTGTTGGATGGTGAATTAGATCAAGGAAAAACTAGGTCAGGGCTCTGAAAATCAGATTTGTAGAGATGTAGTGGGGCAAGGTAGGCACACACTTTATCACTTTACATATCTCCGGGGAATATGGTAGATTGATAGGGTTTCAAAATAAGCATGAAAATCGTGAATTCGTTTATATCAAAAGAAAGTGAACATAAGTGTGAAAGTTTCTCCAAAATAGGGCATTGAAATAATGAATTCTGCTTATCAAACCTAGAAATCAATCACATAAGACATGGAAATGAAATATGGAAGGAAAAATACTTTCAAACATATGATAATAGAAGAATAAACACTTCTAAGACACACACCACATGAATCCCACCACAATAGCTACAAACTCTGTCTATTAGTTCCTGCCAAAATTACTGAATACACTAGTGTTCTAATATAAATTCCACAACATCGAACCCTTGAAACTGATAACAATGGGCCTCATATAGGAAAATACATCATTGGATAGCTCATTAGGTCGAAAACCCTATTCAAGGCTCATCATAAATTTCTTTGATGAGTCCTCACCTAAAGACTAGGATAGTTGAAACAATTTCCAAGATTTTAGACAAAGTTTAGGAGAGCTTATCTCTTCATTAATTACAAATTTCCTCATATATTGAGGAAAAAAATAACTAAGAAGCTTAAAATAAACTAAATTGATTACAAGAAATCAATTTTTATCATGAATTTCATGAAAATATTTCTATATCAAATGGGTTGCACTAGGAGCAAAAAGGTCGCACCAGAATGCATCAAAATAGGAATTTAGCAGAAAGGTCGTGAAACGATCACACCAGTTGAGAGCTACTTCTCGCTAAATTTTAGGAATCCAAATTTCATTTTGAAAGCTGGATCAAGTAACCACACACATCTTCTTTCCAATGAGCCATAAAAATCCAAAAAATACCCTTGGGAAGGCCTCCAATACCTGAATTTTCCAACCTCACGCAGAAAGGTCGCGCCAGTCCAGATTTAGTGGCAGAAGAATGAAAATGTGAGTTTTTATGATTTTTTATTCAAAATTAAAAACTGTAATGGAAAACCACTTCATATTTATCATGTACACATCATTATCTACCCATTAATGTAGATAAGAGCTCATTTGGATGCCCAGGGAAAAAGGGTCGCACCTGGGCGCGACCTTTCGCTGTGCCAATTTCTGAAAAATTTCTGGGTTTTTTGGAAAAATAGCTCTCAAATATGGAACAATATCTCCCTCACCATGAGCTTTTTTAAAAACTGAGAGAGGTTTTTTTTATCTAGAATTTTAGGGATAACTACCTCCTCCAGTTTCTTAATATTATTCTCTAATTTCCCACACCCGTCTCTGAAAAAGGTGACTAAACTAAGAAATTGAACAATAAAAAAAATTGGCTATGAAGGTGTGAATGGATCTATCATTCTATAATACCTGTGTAAAAAATGAGAGAATTTTTTTTTATTTGGCATGTTAGGAACAAAAATGTCCTCCAGTTTCCCAAAATTTGGCTCGAGTTGTTCACAATGTTCTTTGAAAAAAGATGTCTAAAACAAGATTTTTCTGGAAAATTTCACAAAAAGGGTCGCACTAGACCAAAAATTCTGCGAAAAGGTTGCACTAGACCAGAAAGGTCGTGAAAAGGTCGCACCTCTCTGAAAATGTAGAAAAAACTCCTCCTTTTCTCATAAATTTCATCTTCTCTTGATTTGCACTGTGATGTCAAGGGGAGCAAAGACATATAGAGTAAAAATGAATTTAATTAAGCTCCTACATAGGCATTTATAGTTTTCTTTTGATGTCTTAGTAATTAATGAGGTAGGATGGCCCACCTCACCAATTTACCTTTCCTTTAGCCTTTTGAACTTTAAGGACCCTTTTTTGAAATTTTGGAACTTTAGAAACATTATTACATATAAAAACATAAATTACATTTGAAATAAAATGTTTTATTGAAGATACTTGCCTATTACCATTCCTCTAATTTCTTGGATTTTGTTAGTGTGAGTATTGGTATACTTCCACCAGGGATCCAAAAACACATTTGCATGTGCATCTTAGGTGTCCCATACTGAATAATTTTTTTATCATTTTGTTAGGTCATGACATAAATTTTCTTCGCTGGTGGTTGTCCTTGTCAAATAAACTTTTTCTCTCTCCAAGATTCATATTGATGACTTATTTCCATGTCCCTTTGAGCATAAGAAAACTACGAAAATGCTCTGTTTTACTTGAAAATATTTTAAGTCAAAATCTCATTCAATATCAGGTCAAAAAGCAGTCTCATTAGGTCATTAGGGTTTTGTATTTATCAAGGTCACTCTTTCATTCCAATGAGGTCAGCACATATATGAGAGGGATTGAATATGATCATCATGATGGTTTCATTATGTTTTAAAGGTTGTAGTTTCAGTTTCAGGACTTTTTTTACCAAAATGTCATTTTGATAGAAAAGTCACCTATGTAATTTATTTTATTTTTTCAAATGTAATTTTATGCTACTATATGTAATAATTTAATCCCAAGCCGTCAAAGCCAGTATGTCAGCTTCAGTGAGCAAAAATAGAAGCCAACTCCATCTTCAACAACCTGCAATGCAAAAAGTGTCAAAGAGTATCAATGATAAAAGGAAGAAGACATCAAACCATTAGAAAAGTGGGTATTCAAAGTTAAATCAAAATCCACTTGGATGTAAAAGGCCATAAAACATTTCAAACAAGCCATTGTTGCCTTTCAAAGTGTAAGAAGCATTCAACAAAGAAAATTTTGTGAGTTTTTGAGCGAAATTGTGCTAAGTTTCTCAGCGTTGCACGTTCTGCAACTGGCGTTGTGCATTTGCACCGGTGCTGCACACTTGTACCTTGCTGTTGCACCCTTGCCATAAAATCACCATGTATTTTGTGAAGGTGTTGTGCATTTTGAAAAGCACTGTGCTCTCACCTGTGGTGTTGCGCGCTTAGACAGGGAAGATTTCTGAGTGATCTAGAAATCCAAAAAACTTCAAAACTACTTCAAATTTTGTCTTATTCCTCCAAGAAGCCCTAAAAGTGGTAAAAACATATCATAACCCCATTTATAAAGCTATTGGGTGATTTTGTAATGCAATAAAGTGGAACCCTAAATGAAACACTAATTACAAGTTTGTGATCACTGTTTATACACTTGTTTCATCCTCCTAAACAGAAAATCAATCATAGACAGAGTAATTTCATTGATTTAGGGTTTTCATTGATTTAGTTTTCCCCTACACTCATTCCCTTTCACTCATTTCCTACACCCATTCCCTTTCACACATTCCCTAAACTCATTCCCTTCACCTTTCAAGTTAACCATTTCATCCCCTTCCCCTCATCTCATTTCACTTGCACCCTAGGGTTTCACAAATCTGAATTTGAAAATGTCTAAAGAAGAAGATAGTGGAATTGTTGGTGAGTCACAAATGCCAAGAATAATTGATCATAAGGGAGGAAAAATAAACAGGTTTGAACCCATCACCACATGGGAACTTATGTCCTCTCCTCTCACTGTATCTTTCTTAAAGAATGTGGGCCGCTTTAAGTTCTGTGAGAGAGTGCATCAAGTCCAAAATCACCCGGAGTTAACAAGACTGTTCATCATCAATTTACATGACAAGCAGGTCACTCTTGTTGGGGTTAATTTTGAGATGTCCACTAATGCTATTGCAACTTCTACAGGGATACCTAGTGTGGGAGAGAGGTGGTTTAAACAATCTAACCTGGATATGAGTTATTTTGAACCATACCTCAAACCTAGGTACAAAGATCAAAAGAAGTACATTTTACCTTTTCCTCATCTTCTTGACTGTTATGTGCCCATGATGAAGATAATCATGAAATACTTCACTTGTGAGGGAAGGTTTTCCTGCCTCTACTCATACCATATCTGACTCCTCATGCATTTCACTAGAGTTAGAATGCTACACATACCATACTATATTTTCCGCAGCATTTACAAGATGGCTTAAATTGTGCAAAAGAGGGATTAAAATCAACAAATGCATAGCCTATTTCATCATTCACTCATCAAAATGGTGTTCATGCATCAGCTTCATCAGAAGAACATTCCATGGGATGCATTCATTGCAAATGAGGTTTTCAATTCCCCACCTATTCATCATGAGCAGGATATACCTTCATCATCTCATCCTACCATATCCACTTCTCCATCACATCTCGCTGTTCATACATCTCCATCCACTCACATCCATTCACCTCATGTTGATCCTACCTCACCACCTTTCTACAACCCTTCACCATCACATCATGATACCAAAGCATCAAGCAATGAAATGGACATTGAGGCCTCTTGCACTAAATTGAATGGTATCAGAGAGGCCACAGACATGTGTTTGCTTCACATGGTGTGAAAGGGGCCATGCCTTCTTCATCAACAAAGTAGGTAGACAAGGGAAAGGAAAAGGCTACATAGCCTATCATTGTTGAGGAGGAGGACAAACATGAAATTGAGTAGGAGTTTCAGTTGATTGACCCTGATGATGAGGATGAGGTCAGAATCACGAATGCATTGATCAGAGGCAAGGAGGCTAAGATTAGTGAGCTTCAAGCTAATCTTGGTATAATAAGGAATGTGATTGACTTTCTTGAGCTATAAAATCAGTAGCTGAAGACAAAGTAGACCATCAGTGAGGTCAGGGCAATCAAAGCTCATAGAGAGGCAGGAAAGGCCAAGGCCTTGCTGAATGAAACCTTGGGAATATGTGATGACAGTGATGATGAGGAAGATCAGCTTCCTAGACAAAGATCGAGGACCATTGGACTAAAGAGGGTTTTAGCCCGAGAAAGGTAGCAAGACGCTGAATTGGCAGAGCAGCTTACTCCAAATGAGCTACTTTCCATAGAGATTGACAGAGACAGAGAGTCTTGGCTTGAGAGAGCCAATTTTCATCTAGAGGGCCTGCTAGAGAAGGAAAATAAGAACAATTATATTTAGAGGAATATGACAAATAATTATGCCATGAGAAACAGGATTGCAAGGGCCAAGCTCAAACGTGCCCATGCAAAGATTCGAGCTTTGACTGAGTCAAAAGAGAAAGAGAAGCTGAATATTCTTGTTGAGGTGTCCCTCCAGGCCTCCAACCCTTAATCAACAAGAAAATTCCAATTTTGGCACACTTTGTGCAATTTTTCATTTTTGGGACAGTTTAGCATGCATAAAATGTGCTAAACGCGCAACGCCACTAGCGCTACGCTCTTTTTTGGGCCATCCAAATGGAAAATTGTCAACATCCTCATGTTCCTAATGAAAATTACATCAACCTCAGAAAGTTACGGGAGATTTGGAGCAGAAATGGTCCCTGAAAGAGGCCAAAAACCACCAAACAATCATGTTTCTACCCTCTTTTTGACCTTGGCATTGCGCGTTTACCAGTCTTGGGAGAAAAGGTTTTTAACAAGGAAAATTGGCACCATTTTGAAAATTGAAAGAATATCTGGAAACTAGACTTAGATACCTTTGAAATGAGCTATCATGGAGCTTATTTGGACAAGGGTAAGGCCTCCAAACGTGGCTTACAAAACAGGTCAAATTTTCTGTCATGGCATTGCGCTTTTACCAAGGAATTTACAATTTTACTAGTTTAGTAAAATTTTGAAGTTTCACCTTTGTTTCACTTTTTACTTTGGGTAAATAAGATATTAAAAATGTAAATTTCATATTTTACTTTTACCTAAGGTAGATACATTAGGTTAATCATTAGTTTTAAGTCAAATGTATCTGTTCTAAAATATAGGAATGAGTCACTTTCCTCATCCTAGTCTTTAGCTTTCAGTTCAGATTTTGGTGTAACAACTCCCTCGCCTCATGGATTCGACCCCTGAGGATGAGATGAAGTGGTTTTTAAGTCTATAAGTGATATATTTTCAGTCTTTGTAATGGTTGGCATCAGTGGAAGATATTGTATTGATCAAGTATCATTTTGGCTTGGACATTAATGGAAAATTGCAGTTATTTTCTTGGGATCCCTGTGGTATGAGTTTTACGCATTGTTTATTCTCTGTGATTGATTTTTTATAATGTATTGTTAATTCATAAACCATTTCACATCTTTAATATACTTGATTTCAAGTTTGAAATACAAAATCCATATTTATTCATGCTCTGTTTTGGGAAATTCAGTATAATGTGTTCAATTTCTTCAGTTTAGGGAAAATACATTTCAGATGCTTTCCCTAGCTCCTCACCATTATATTCACCTCATTTAATCCTTTTTTAATGTTTAAAACTTTTACCGACCTTGCCCCATCAAGAAGATTGCAATTTCATCCTTTTGGCCCTGATCTATCCCCTTGACCTAATTCTGGTTCAGTGAGCCCAACCCTAAAATAAAAAATAAAAAACCCTTGTATTCCTTAGCTAGCCTAAAATATTTTTCATCCAGCCCTCTTGGCTGTGATTTTATCGAGAGATCCCTCTCCAATTTAGTACGGCTAGATACCAAGTCCAAATATTGGTTTGAGGTTACCTCAATATTTCCTTCTTCAGCCTAAGGATCAATCTAAGTGATAACATTTTGGCGACTCCACTGGGGAAGAAAATAATAAGATCAGATCAACCCCAGTAATAATTTTTCATTAAAATTATTAAACTTGTGGATGATAAGTTTTAGAATTTATTTAAAGGCTTAATTGAAAATTTTGTAAAGTGCATATTTGTTTTTGAAATTGGACATACTGGCTTCCCGAAGATACACTAGATACAATTCTGATCTGAATCCTCCCACCATTGTTAGTGATCCTCAGAACATTGGAAGAAAAGGTAAAGCTATTTTTGAAACTTCTAGTTCAGTCGGAAATCAGTGAGAAATAAGTTCTATTCCCAGAGCTCATTCATTTCCTGAAGGGTTAGAAAATTTGCAAGATATTGAATTTGATGTAAATTTTGAGCAAAGTTTATTTCGAAGTAAATCTCTGAGTTGGATTGACGAGACAGTTGTTGATTCCTCTATTTCCTTCCACAGTCCTGTTGAAGATCAATTTTCACATTCTCAATCATGGTTTCAATCAAGGTCTCAACCAGCAACAAAATTTTTACAATCTCTTAAAGATTTGCAGAGCTAATCTTCACCAATAAGTACTTGGTTGGCAAGTAGACCTCAGATCTCACCTTCTTCTTCCATCACTTCATCTACTATTACTCAGAATATCCATATTCCCCCTCCTTCTTCCTCATCCACTGTTCACACTACTCAGTCAGGAACAAGTCTTCCTTTGATTACATCAGGCATCCAAATCCATATTATTATTCCTATTGTTCATCCTCCAGCCCCACCTCCAGTCATGGCTGCAAGATATGCCCCCCTTGTTCTCCCTCAAAATCCGGGTCAAATGCCCACAGATTATCAAACCAAAATCCCTTTGTTTGATGATTCTTAGCCTATAACAACTCAAAAACATGTAGATAAGATGAATGAATTTTTTGATTTGCATGAAATTGATATAGAAGATGTGAAGATGAGGCTGTTTGCACAAAGCCTAGGATGAGAAGCAAGAAAATGGTTCAAAGCTCTACCAGTAGGCACTATTGATACCTTAGAATTTTTGCATCGTCAGTTTGTAGAAAGGTGGGAAGTAAAGAAGAATCCCCTTAAAATCCTATTCGAATATGAAAACATCAAAGGAATGTTGGTGAGTCCGTTCAAGATTATTGCGTGAGATTTAATGTAGTGTACAATGCAATTCCTTCACATATGAAACCACCAGAGGGTATGGTTTTGGTCAAATTCCCGAATGGATTTGATGCTGATATGGTATATCAGTTGCGTGAATGTGATCCTACAACTTTAGCAGACATGGAGAAGAATGTTGTAAGTGCAGAATCGAATTTGTTAGCCAGAAGAGCAAGGATGAGATCAGAAAAGAGGGTGACTATCAAAGAGGAGACATCCACTTCAGATACAAAAATGGATTCATTACTCCGGACTATGGAGAATATGGTTGACCGATTGTCTATTTCAGAGAGACTTGAACCATAGATCCGGAATCCAAATTTTAGAGGGTAGCAACAACAGTTGAGAATCAAGAAAAGAAAGCAAAAAGCACCTAACCAAACAACAACAAAAAAATAGTAGATAAGGACCCCATTGCAGCAGAATTATGTTCAAGCGGAAGAGGAAGAAGATGAAGATCCGGTGATTGAAACAAAGAATTTATTTACAAAAGATGGATTACCCATGTACTTGACTGAAGATGATGAGTATACTGAAAATCTAGATTATCCAAAAGATGAAGACTATATGTTGGCAAATGATGATGATTTGGAGACTGAATCAGATGATTACCAACGTGGACATATGAATGCTTTGAGTGCAAAGCAGAAACAATATTATCTGAGGAGCATAGATGCACTTGTCAATCCTATTCAGAAAAGGAAAGAAGTCCAATCAAATAATGATCTTCAGAAAAAGGGTGAATAACCTGCAGATCAGAATCATAGCAACATCAATCAAGCATCAACAAGCTAAGCTACTAAAGAGAAAGATACTCAGAAGAAGGAAATTGTGACAAGGGATCTAAATCTTAGAAGAGATACCGTTGTCAAAGAGGTAGATAAAGTCACAAAATTTAATTCATAAAATGAAATAGCTAAATTGAAAGTTTCCATTCCTTTGACAGAGTTAGTAAAGAATAATCATTATAGAGATCAGGTGTTTAAAATGTTGCTAGTTGATCCTTTGTTTGATATGGTTAATGTTGAAGATGACCATCCTGAGCTCATTTTCGGTCCAACTATAGATGATAAATTAGGAGAGAGTGAAGTTCCTTCTTTTTATTTAAGCCTTAGATTGCATGAGTACATACTTCACAATACAATGCTTGATTCCAGTGCCTCTCACAATTTGATGCCTAAGGCTATTTGGAAAAGTTAGGCATGGATATCACTCAACCTTATCATGATTTGTACTCATTTGATTCTAGTAGAGTTCGTTGTATTGGTCTCATTAAAGATTTATTGGTTTTCTTATATCAGATTCCAGCTAAGAATATTTTGATGGATGTGGTGGTGGCTGATATAACACCTCGGTTCAGTATGCTACTGTCTAGATCATGGGGAGCCAAACTCAAAGGTAATTTACAACTTGACTTCTCTTATGATACTATTCCTGTTTTTGGGAAATTGAGGAAATTATATCGGGAAAAGAAAATGAAGTATATGATAACTAGTAAGGAGAAGCCTATCAATCATCCGATACAGGCTGTACATACAGATCTAGAATCTTTTATTTTTTATAATGATGGTGATTTGAATGATGTAAATAATCAGATAGTGATACAAGAATATATTCCAGAAGTTTCAAAATGTTTTAGAGCAGTTTTGAATAAGGAAAAAGAAGTGGTGACTTCAGAAGTGATGACCTATGAAGTGGTGAATTCTTCCGAGCAGCGTCCTGAAGAACAAAAAAATTAGTACAAAACAACAAAATGAGGTCATTGTCCCAACTAAAACATAACCAAAAGTTGAGTTTCAAAATATAGAAGATGAAAAGGGTTTATGGAGCATGGATTTCGATGGTGCTTTGGGTAAGGAAGGTGCAAGTATTGGTATTTGGATCTGAAGTCCAGTTGGTAAGTTAGGTGGAATTATAGCTAGTGTTAGAGAATGCTCTTATAAATTGGCTTTTGACTATTCTAATAATGAAGCGGAGTATGAAACCTTGATTACAGGTCTTAAAATTTTGAGCAAGCTTGGTGCAAAACGAATTTCTGTTTATGGTGATTCTGAGCTTGTCATAAAGCAGGTGAAAGGAGAGTATCAAGCAAAACATCCACGGATGAGAGCTTATAGAAATGCAGATTTAGATGTCCTAAAAATGTTTCCTGAGTATACATTAACAACAGTACCAATACCTCAGAAAATTATTGCAGATTCTCTTGCTACAATAGAAAGTAATCTTAAAATTCTATTGAACTCCAGTAATAAATTTGAAATGCATATAAAACTTAGACCTACTGTTCCTGATAATTTAAGGTATTGGAAATTTTTTTGGGATGAAAAAGAAATAAGTAGCTTTTTTCAGAACGAAGGAAAGTTCAAAGATGCTTTTATTGATGATGTTTGTGATGTTGATGATCAAGAGATAGAACCCCGTCAGATGAATGTTTTGCAGCTGAAAGATAATGTTATTCCTAGAGGTCTGATACCTTTAGAAGATCTGTTCGATCAAGATGATGTGGCCAGGAAACCAACATTGACTCCTACAGAAAAGGGTGTGGAAGATGTGAACCTTGGAACAACAGAAAAGCCAAATATGGTTAAGTTGTCTAAGACATTATCTCCCAAGGTGAAAGATAAGTACATTAAATTGTTGTCTGAATTTTTTGATATTTTTGCATGGGATTATGCAGATTTGAAGGTTTATGATAATAATATTATTCAACACACTATTCCCATCAATCTGGATCAGAAACTCTTCAAGCAGAAGTTGAGAAGGATAAACCCAATATTGTTGCCATCCATCGAAAAAGAGGTTAACCGATTGTACAAATCAGGTACGATTGTGCCAATTAGGTTTTTTGATTGGATTTCAAATTTGGTGCTGGTAAGGAAAAATACTGGAGAGATAAGGTTATGCATAGATTTCCGGAATTTGAATAAAGTATCTTTAAAGGATAATTACCCCCTTCCTAAGATGGATCATGTTCTACAAAAGGTAGTTGGAGAATCACGGATGTCACTAATTGACGGTTATTTAGTCTATAATCAGATTTTGGTACATGAAGAAGACCAAGGCAAGACTGCTTTCAAAACACCATGGGGGACTTTTCAGTATGTTAAAATGCCATTCGGACTCAAGAATGTAGGGGCTAATATTCAGCGGGTAATGGATATAGCCTTTTCTAATGAGAAGGATGTTTACTTAGTAGTATATCTTAATGATTTGACAGTGTTTTCTGGTTCTGATGATCAACATTTGTATCATTTGAGAATTGTTTTTCAGAAATGCAGGGAGTTCAGGATTTATTTAAATCTGAAGAAGATTTTTACTGCCTTGGAGGAAGGAAAATTTCTTGGTCACATAATTTCCAAATATGGCATTCACATTGATCCTTCCAGAGTAGAAGCTATTCAGAAGTTAAACTTTCTGCGGAAAAAAAAAGAGATACAGGATCTCCATGGTAAGATGAACTTCTTCCGCAGGTTTGTCCCTAATATAGCTGATCATTTGAGAGAAATGATTAATATGTTGAAGAAGGACAACAGTGTAAAATGGACCATTGATGCTATGAAGTCATTCAACTTAGTAAAGCTTGCTTTAAGCATATCCCCTATTTTGGTTAGTCCAGATTATACTAGTGATTTCATAATATTTTCATTTGCATCTGAGCATACTTTGGCTGTAGTTTTGATGCAAAAAAGGGATTAGGTTGAACAACCTATTGCTTTCTTCATTCGTGCCATTCGAGATGCTACTCTTCGCTATAACATTATTGAGAAACAAGCTTTAGCCCTAATCAAAGCTTTGAAATATTTCTGGATCTATATTCTACATTCACATACTGTTGCCTATGTTCCAAATG
Organism: Pinus albicaulis; assembly: GCA_034641835.2. Classification (NCBI taxonomy): domain Eukaryota; kingdom Viridiplantae; phylum Streptophyta; class Pinopsida; order Pinales; family Pinaceae; genus Pinus; species Pinus albicaulis. Next base: position 19,256 of record JAXQQM020071690.1, read on the forward strand.
CAACGGTGAAATAGATTCTCACACAAACTGATCTTGAAGGTCGGCGAGGTAGGTGGATAGTAGTTATGCTAGAGTATGATCTTGAGATTATGCCTACCAAACTGATCAAGGGACAGGGATTAGCCAAGCTGATGGCTGAATCCAACTTGCATGCTCTAGACATAAACCTTATCGCAAAAATTTCAGATGATGAAGAAGATGGTGCTCTAATATAGGTATCTGAAATGTTTCTTACTTCACCATGGTATTCTGATATAGAATATGTTCTTCAACACTTAATTCCTCCTCCTGGAGTGTCAAAAAGTCAGGGTAGGTCTTTGAAATTGAAGTCTGCTAAATACTACATTCTAGGAAGTGCCCTTTATTGGAAAGATCCAGGAGGTGTTCTTTTCAATTGTTTGGTTGAAGATGAAGCTAAGAAGGTAATGGATGAATTCCATAGGGAATATTGTGGAGTTCATTTGCTTTGGAAAACAACATCTAACAAAGTGTTGAGAGCAGGGTATTATTGGCCAAATTTATTTTCTTATTTATACAAAACAGTCATAGATTGTCATGAATGTCATATTTTTCAGGGAAAAAGGAAACTCCTTCCTCTTCCGCTGAAGCCTATTGTAGTAAGTGCTCCTTTTAAACAACGGGGACTTGATTTTATTGGGGAAATTCATCCCACACCATCGGCACAACACAGATGGATCCTAACAGCTACCGACTACTTCACCAAGTGGATTGAGGCTATTCCTACAAGGCAAGCTATGGACACGGTAATCATTCAATTTTTAGAATCCAATTATATTATGTCTCGTTTTGGTTGTCCTCACAAGATTATTATAGATAATGCTGCAGAATTTAAGTCAAAGAATATGGTTGAGTTTTTTCATAAGTATAATATCAGATTGGGTCATGCCATCACATATTATCCATAGGGCAATGGATTAGCCGAGTCCTCTAATAAATATTTAGTGAATATCATCAAGAAAATGTTAGAGGAAAATAAGAAAAATAGGCATAAGAAGCTTACCAATGCTTTGTGGGTAGACCGAGTGAGCACAAAGAAGTCAATAGGTATGTCACCTTTTGAACTAGTTTATGGTACAGATACAGTGTTTCCTACATCACTTGCAGTCTTGGTTATGAGATTATTGCAGGAAGTAGATAGTGAAGAAGATGATATGCAAAGTCGAATCAATCAAATGATTCACTTTCAACAAACAACAGAGGAAGGTTCTCAGACTACTTCTAAGCTTCAAGAGAGAATTAAGAAGATTTATGATCACAAAACCAAAGAAGATAAATTTCAACTAGAGGATGTAGTGCTAAGATGGGATGCAAGAAATGAATATAAAGGTAAGCACGAGAAGTTTGAAAATATTTGGAAGGGACCCTACAAGAGCTTGGCTTATCGAGGACATAATGCCTATTTTCTACAAGAGATGAATGGAGAGGAATGTTCAGGAGGACCAGTCAATGGTAGGCTCCTAAAACATTATTATTTCTAATGAAGTTTCTGAGAGGATGTTTCACTTTCATTGTACATACTATTTTATATTTTCTACAAAGTTTGGGGCAGAAGATCATCTAGGCTTGGGGCCCGAAGTGAAGGCTATAAAGCTTGTTGATTTTTCTGTTGTTTTTAGAGTTTTGGAGTCAATTTTGAGTTAGTGGCAGAGTCATTTATTGAGTCATTTTCCAGTCTCTTTAAATAGTTTTTGAGTCAGTTTAAATAATCTGCAGTCTTTTCGATTGTTTGACCGTATTTACCCAATGTTCAGGCACTTGGTCTATGGTTTTCTTGACACCTCCAAGGAGTTGCCATCCCCAATGAGGTTAATGTTAGTGTTAGTATTGGTATACTTCCACTAGGGATCAAAACACATTTTCATGTGCATCTTACGTGTCCCATACCGAATAATTTTTTTATCATTCCGTTAGGTCATGACATAAATTTGCTCGGCTGGTGGTTGTCCTTGTCAAATAAAATTTTTCTCCCTCCAAGATTCATATTGCTGACTCATTCCCATGTCCCTTTGTGCATAAGAACACCTATGAAATGCTATGTTTTACTTGAAAGTCTTTAAATCAAAATCTCATTCAAAACTAGGTCAAAAAAGTAGTTTCATTAGGTCACTAGGGTTTTGAATTTTTCAAGGTCTTTCCTTCATTCCGATGAGGTCAACACACATATGAGAGGGATTTAAAAAGATCATCATGATGGTTTCATTATGTTTTAAAGATTGTATTTTCAGTTCCAGGAATTTTTATCAAAATTTCATTTTGATAAAAAGTCACTTATGTAATTTATTTTTATTTTTCAAATGTAATTTTATGCTACTATATGTAATAATTTAATCCCAAGCAGTCAAATCCATTATGTCAAGCCTCAATGAGAGAAAGAAAAATCCAGCTCTAGATTGATCAAGCCTACAATGCAAAAAAGTGTTAAAGAGTATCAGTGATTAAAGGAAAAATACTTCAAAACATTAGAAAAGTGGATATTTCAAAATTAAATCAAATTCCACATGACTATAAAGCCAATTTAACATTTCAAACAAGTCATTGTCTCCTTTCAAAGTGTCATGAGAATTCAAAAAAGAAGAAATTTGTGAGTTTTTGAGTGAAATTGTGCTAAGTTTCTCGGTGCGCATTTGCATCAACGTTGCACGCACATGCCTTGGTGCTACGTTGTTGCGAGGAAAATCTATAGTGTATTTTGTGAAGGCACTACGTGCTGTAAGAGTGGCGCCGTGCGTTTGGAAAAGCAACTGCGCGCTCACAGTGGCATTGCGCGCTTAGACGGGGAAGATTCGAGTGATCTATCAATCCAAACAACTTCAAAACTTCTTTAATTTTTGTCTAATTCCTCAAAGCCCTAAAAGTGGTAAGTGTTTAGGTTCACGTGATTTGGAAGATTTGGCAATACCAAATGATAGGACAACATCAAACCACTTTGGGATCTTAGGATCTAGCCCTCCTGGATCCAGAGAGGGATCTCTCTGCAAATGTAAAGAATAATATATCTTTGAAGTTCAATTTAAGGTATTAGGCTAGCTATAGGGCACAAGGGTTTATGTTTTGTTTGTTTGGTTGGGAAACATGAAAGAAGGGTTTAGTGTAAGGTAAAGAAATGAGTATTGAAGGATTTTCAGCAATGGGGAGATAATTCAAAGAGAACACAAGCCCATTTGGCAATGGGGTCATAAAAGGGTTTACTTGTAATTCAAATATCCAAGGCTTTCAAAGGGCTAGTCATCTAAAATAGAGGATCTCTAAAGATAATAGTATGGGATGAAACAATAAGGAAATGAATAGGAATGACAAGGAAAACTTTCCAAGGTGACCACTTCGGAGTAAGTCAAGGGACAAGGAATACCTTATACCTCTATGATCAATACTCTTGATGAGGCTAACTTTGAAGACAACATTCCAGCAGTCCTCCTGACTACTTTTAGACAGTAGAAAACACTTAAGCTCAAACACAGAGTGAAGTCCAAGACCAGAGAAAGACTTTTAACCTTCTCTTCTTTTGGAATTCAACTCAAAGGAATCTTAGAAAGGCTAACTGTTGGAAAGGGAACTTAGGGGATAGGGCTGATCACTAAATATGCCTATTCTCCTATTCTTTCAGATGAACCAAACAAAAACATCTAAGAAACAAACTATAAATTCATACATCAGTAAGTATGGGAAAACCAACTCTTTGACTAGTTAAATTATATTGAATTTGTTCTTAGATACACAAATAGAAGAACACATAAAGATAGGAATGTGCAGGAAGCATTAGGGTACTTGCAGCAGTATATCCTAAGCTAAAATTATTGTTTCTTATCAGAGAAAATGTAACATAATGTAACACAGAGGGAAAACAATAACGAAGAAGGGACACATCACCAATGACTTAGATTAGGATCTGATGAACATGCTTGTCATATTAGTAGAGAAAAACTAGTCACATACATTCTTGTCCAATAGCTTGATATCATCCAGGAATCATCTCCCAAACTATTTACAACTACTACTCACAAAACTCTAACTCTGTAAAACAACTTACAATCAGTGATTTCCAATAACCAACCAACATTTAGAATGTATTTCTCTTGGGTTCTTATAGGTGAAAGAGTGATAGTAGTGGTAGATATAACTTAAATGATTCATTAAAACAGAAGGAGAAGTGTCTATGAAGCCCATTGTGTTTAATATCTTTACATTAACTTTCAGTACCCTTTAGATGAATTAGGGGTCTTTGTCAGATTGACAATAACCTCGAGGGTACGTTCTTGGAGGTACTTTCCTGGCCGTAGTACTCTGTTTATTCTCTGAGACAAGAAATGTGAAGATTTGTCTTTTAGGTCTTCCATGCCTTATAAATAATGCACTGACATTTTTAAGGACTTTTGTCAGAGTAATAATTGTTCTGGTGCTTGATGAGGAATGGAGTAGGCCGTGTGAATTGGTCCCTTCTTAGGGAAAAGAACGTTATGCTGATATTACATCGTTGATGCTTTGAAACACTGATATGACTTGATTATTTTTATGGTCTGAGCTTTATTAAGCTCCTTCATTGTCCTTAGCTATAGATTAGATACTTAAATCTTCAATATCATGCACTAATCCTTCTAATCTTCTTATGATACTCTTTTAGACTTCTGCTGACCCGTTCATGTGAATATACAGGCTACAGAGGCACTGGAGGGTTTATGTCAAGGTTAATAACCTCGATCTTCAATAAAACATGTTATTAAATATCCTTAGTGGTGTCTTCCTCTGCGATATTTGGTTCTAGGATTGTATTTCTGTGCTACATGTCACCATGACTGTGACTGTGGAGACAATATAAATTCACAATGCTTTGAAACTTGCAAAAAATGAAAAGCACATTATAAAAACCAGCGGGAGTGGGGATGAATGCTTCATATGCTCATGAGGATGGAGGAAAATTGAGGAAAAAAGTGGATGCAGCGAAAAAATGGGATGAAAAACTTGGCAGAGCAGCTAACCAGGTGCAAATGGAGGTTTGGGCACGACCTTGAACAAGATCCATTGGATTAGGACTATCAACGGTGGAGATCTTTCGATGGAGTCATTTGGAGAATGGATTAATGGTAGACAAATGAAATCGCGATATAATGTGGGCTGTTTGATCTCATAGATTGCGGAAGGGCAGTGGTATGGCAGAAAACCAGGAATGTTTTTCCGGCGGCGAAATGGGGGGGAGGCGGTATTGCCTTTTGGAATGTGATTCCACACACTGATTGATACGTGGATTTCCAAAACTTCTTATATCGCGCAGAAGTTGCGCGGTGCTAGGGGGGTGGGGGGGAATTACGCGATATCGCGCGCTGGCCATCAAATCATCGTCGAGAGATCGGACGGTTGTGGGAGAGCGCGATGGATGGAAAGCTGCAGGGGCGGAAAGGTGGGTAGGGTCCACGATGACGTATGACTGCTTGTCGCGCAGCGGAAAGGTATCAGGCTATCAGGTTTATTCTCGACCGTAGGATCTTCAGATCGGACGATTACGATCTAATATCGAGGCGGAGGTTTTGAAAGGGGAGATGAGATGTTAGATGGATGGGCAGAGCGCGATGCAATCTTGGCCATTGGTTCTTGTGGATTCAACGAACCAGATTCATTTGAAACCATAATGTCAGAAAATGAAAAATAGAAGGGAAAAGGGGTTTTTTCATGGGGTTTAATGTATTTTAAGCGCCTGGTTATATCACTTGGGTTTTATGGAGAACAATGGCTGAGTTTAAGCTCTCGGGGGCTTAATGCCTTAATGGCTGGAAAATGGGTTTTTAGGCCAGAATGAAGGTTTTTTCAAGGCTTTTTGGCTTTCGGTAAAGGGGAAAAGGGGTGTTGTAAAACTATAAAAGGGATTTTTAGAGGTTTAAAGCAATTTTGAAAGCCTTTAGAGGGAAATGGATGGTTAAAGGATGAAAAGAAAGCTTTATAAAAGTGGATAAAAATGAGTGAAAGGGGGAGTTTCAGAGGCCTTTTGAAAACAGTTTCTTTCATAGAGAACAAGGTTCATTAATGGAAACAGCAGTGAAGATTCTCTAAAGGGTAGAATACACAAGGAGGCTTCAAGAATGATAGATTTACAAAGGAAATGTTTCTCTTGAAGGCTCAGAAACATATTTAGCCAATTGCTTAAGCTGAAAATTATTATAGGAGGCTAACAAAGTAGTACATATCATAACCCCATTTCTAAAGATATTGGGTGATTTTTGAATGCATTAAAGTGGAACCCTAAATGAAAACCCTAATTAAAAGTTTGTGATCACTGTTTATACACTTGTTTCATCCTCCTAAATAGAAAATAAATCATAGACAAGTAGTAATTTCATTGATTTAGTTTTCCCCTTCACTCATTTCCTACACTCATTCCCTTCACCTTTCAAGCTTGCCATATCATCCCTTTCCCCTCATCTCATTTCACTTGCACCCCAGGGTTTCACAAATCAGAATTTGAAGATGTCAGAAGAAGAAGATAGTGGCATTGTTGGTGAGAAACAAATGCCAAGAAGAAATGATCACAAGGGAGGGAAAATAAACAAATTTGAACCCATCACTACAAGAGAACTTATGTCCTCTCCTATCACTGTCTCTTGCTTCAAACATGTGGGCTGTTTTTAGTTTTGTGAGAGAGTGCAACAAGTCCAAAATCACCCAGAGTTAACAAGATTATTCATCACCAATTTACATGACAAGCAGGTCACTCTTGCTGGGATTACCTTTGAGATGTCCACTAATGCTATTACAGCTGCTACAGGGATCCCTAGTGTGGGAGAGAGGTGGTTTAAACAAGCAAATTTGGACATGAGCTATTATGAACCGTACCCCAAAACTAGGTACAAGGATCACAAGAAGTCCATTTTCCCTTTTTCTCATCTCCTTGACTGGTATGTGCCCATGATGAGGATAATAATGAAGTATTTCACTTGTGAGGGAAGGTTTTCCAGCCTCTACTCATACCATATCCATCTCCTCATGCATTTCACTATAGTTAGAATGCTACATTTACCTTATTATCTTTTTCATAGCATTGACAAGATGGCTTACATTGTGCAAAAGAGGGATTACAATCAGCGAATGCAGAGCTTATTTCATCATTCACTCATCAAAATGGTGGTCAGGCATCAGCTTTAGCAGAAAAACATTTCATGGGATGCATTCATTGCAAATGAGGTTTTCACTACCTCACCTATTCATCATGAGCAAAATATACCTTCATCATCTCATCCTCCCATATCCACTTCTCCATCACATCCCACTGCTCATACATCACCACCCACTCACATCCATTCACCTCATGTTGATCCTACCTCATCACCTTTCTACAACCCTTCAACATTACATCATGATACCAGAGCATCAAGCAGTGAAAGGGACATTGAGGCAGTTTACACCAAATTGACTGATATTGAGCCATTTTCCTTGACATATCAGAGAGGCCACAGGCATGTGTTTGCTTCACATGGTGTGAAAGGGGCCATGCCTTCTTCATCGCAGCAGTCTATGGAAATCATAGTCCGGGGAGAGAGGTAGGAAAGGCCAAGGCCTTGCTGGAGGAGACCTTGGGCAGTTTTGATGACAATGATGATGAGGAAGATCAACTTCCGAGACAGAGACCGAAGACCATTGGGCTAAATAAGGCTTTAGCTCGGGAAAGGCAGAAAGAGGTTGAATTGGCAGAGCAACTTACTCCAAATGAGTGCTTGCCATTGAGATTAGTAATGACAGAGAGTCTTGGCTTGAGAGAGCCAATTTGCATTTGGAGGGCCTGCTAGAGAAGGCAAAGAAATACATTGACATCCAGAGGAAGATGGCGAAACACTATGCCATGAGAAACATAATTGCAAGGGCCAAGCTCAAACGAGCCCATGGAAAGATTCGGGCTTTGACCGAGTCATAGGAGAAGGAGAAGTTGAACATTCTTGTTGAGGTGTCTCTCCATGCCTCTAATTCCTAAATGAGCAATCAAATTCACAATTTTGGTACATTTTGGCAACCTTGTGCAAAATTTTGATTTTTGGATAGTTTAGCACGCAGAAAATTTGCTAAACGCGCAGCGCGCTCTTTTTTGGGCCATCCAAATGGCAAATGGTCAGCATCCTCATGTTCCTAATGACAAGTACATCAACCTCAAAAAGTTTCAGGAGATTTGGAGCAGAATTGGTCCCTCAAAGAGGAAAAAAACCACCAAAAAATCATGTTTCTGCCCTCTTTTTTAACTTGGCGCTGCGCGTTTACCAGTCTTGGGAGAACAGGTTTTTGACAGGGCAGATGGGCACCATTTTGGAAAGTGAAAGCATATTTGGAGACTAGACTCAGATACCTTTCGAATGAGATATCATGGAGCTGATTTGGACAAGGGGAAGGCCTCCAAAATTGGCTTACAAAACAAGTCAATTTTTCTGTCATGGCACTGCGCGTTTACCAGGAAATTTACATTTTCACCAGTTTCAATAAATTTTGAAGTTTCACCTTTGTTTTACTTTTTACTTGGGTAAATGAGAAAGTTACCATTGTAAATATCATATTTTACTTTTACCTAAGGTAGATACATTAGGTAAATCAGTAGTTTGAAGTCAAATGTATCTATTCTAAAAGATAGGAAAGAGTCACTTTCCTCATCCTAGTCTTTAGCATTCAGTTCAACTTTTGGTGTAACAACTCCCTCACCTCATCGATTCGACCCTTGAGGATGAGATGAAGTGGTTTTGAAGTCTATAAGGTGTAATTTTTCAGTCTTTGTAATGGTTGGCATCAGTTGAAGAGACTGTATTGATCAAGTATCATTCTGGCTTGGACATTAATGGAAAATTGCAGCTATTTTCTTGGGATCTGCTCGTATGAGTTTTACACATTTTTTCTTCTCTCGTGATTGATTTTTTAGAATGTAAGCTAGTAATTCATAAACCATTTCACATCTTTAATATAATTAGATTTCAAGTTTGAAAGATTTAATTCATATTTAGTTATGCTTTATTTTGGGAAATTCATTATAATGTGTTTAATTCTGCGCCTTTAGGAAAATTAATTTCGTATGCTTTCCTCTAGCTCCTCACGAGTCTATTCACCTCATTTAACCCTTTTTGAATGTTTAAACCTTTTACCTACCTTGCCCCATCAAGGCAAATTTAAATTTCATCCGTTTGGCCCTGATCTATTAATCTATCCCCTTGACCCAATCGGTTAAGTGAGCTCAACCCTAAAATAAAAAATCAAACCCTTGTATTCCTTAGGCTAGCCTAAATATTTTTCATCTAGCCCTCTTGGTCATGGATTTTATCAAGATATCCCTCTCTGATTTGGTAGGGGTTAGATACCAAGTCCAAATATTGGGGATTGAGGTTACCCCAGATTGCCTACTTCAAATCAGGGTCAATTCAAGTGATAACAAATGTTATGGTGGCAACGGGCAAATGATGAAATTGAAACCTAATGACCTAATGGATAATTTCATCAATGGAATCATGATGGAGATGACTGAAATGGTGATGAAAGCCTCTGAGTGATGATACAACTAAAATTATTTGATATTATGAACTAACAATTTTAAATTTGGAAAGAGGAAAATGAAATTCATACTCCAATTCCAAGTGACCAAATTTTTGTTGTGAAGACTTGTTTATATGACAAAAAGTTGACTTAGAGACCTTATTAAGACATGATAAGATTCCATTTGATCACTGGTGACAGGATGCAATGTCTGCACTAACATTGGCTCCAGTTGGGGATGGCAGCTCCTTGGAGGTGTCAAGAACACCGTAGACCAAGTAGCCTAACCATTGGGCATGGAGTCAAAAGTTAAAAACCAAAATGAATCTTGAAAATTTGACATGATAAACTAACTGATTTTGACTAAAATAAAAACTTACAAAACTTATTGATGGAAGCATATCACCGAGTCTTGAGGACTCCAAATCCTTATGACAACTACCTGCCTGCTGAGGACATATGTAGAATCATGTGAAGTGATCCTTCCATTGTAACCAATCCAGCAGATGGCTACTTACTTGAATTATGCTCTCACTTTCCTCGAGAAAGTAGAAAAAACAAAAGATAGGCAACTCTGAGTGTTTATTGAAAATGTCCTCATGATCCATAAATTCAAGAAATATATCATCCCTATTGACTGCAGCAAATAAGTAAAAGGATCTTCAAAAATCTGAAATGTTACCTTGTCTTTAGATCCAACAAAAACACAAGCACACCCTTCATTCCGATCTGAGATAACACTTGGTTGTTGATCCATAAGAAGGCATATGGAAGTATGACCTTCTACTATTTGAGTGTTGGTTGTAAATTCCTCTAGCATGGGAAACTCCGACTCTATCTCTTTCACACTGTCTCTTTCAGACTTATACTCCTCAAATTCATAGTCTAAATCATCCTTTAACATAAAAATTCTTCAAGTTTGTCAAACATGACAGCCCTATCATCTTCATGAAAGAAAATAGCCCCTGTTAGTTGATCTCTTTACAGGAAATCATCATCACAAATTGACTCACTCACAACAACTTCATGTATAGTTTCATCAATCTCATGATTGTCATCATTTAAACTCAGATTTTCATTTTCAATAATGGAATAAGTTTCACTAACACATTCTTGACTATGTGAACATTGCAAATATGCATTAGCTTGGGTTGTAACATGACTTATCAGGAGCTGATACATTTCATCTTCAGACAGAGGAGAAAACTGAGTTTGATAGCAGTAATTATTGGCTTGATGATTTTCATTTTCAGGATCGGGAATAGGAATTTCTATTTTTTGGTCCCAGTATGTTTCATCTAAGGGATAAGATACATTTTTTTCTTGGTGATGGAAAGGGTTCTCATACAAAGCCTCAAGGATCTCTTCATCCATAAACTCTTCAGCACCTAAATTATTCTCTAGATTTTGAATGAAAACCTCAAAATGTTCACAGCAATCCTCAACCAATGACAAAGAAGGATGAGATTCTCTATATTTTTCAAAAAGATTTGAATGAAAATATTTAAGAGAATAAAAACTAGCAAATGGAAGAACTTCATACCAAGATCACACTTTTCCTTCTAAGGTTTCCATGAACATCTTTATCATACAATATTCAGGAAATTGAACACTCAACTTGCGTGCATGCATGTGAAATTTAAGGAGATGTAGAGCAGCATCATCTCCTTTCTCGTCTTTGAATTTTGGGAGATAATTCTGCCAATATACACTAGGAATTCGGTTCAGAAAACCTGGAATGTGATCTCGTTTTAAAGGAGCATACCTTTGAGTAGTTGAATCCATATTGAAAACAATGAAGTCACCAAGAAGTTCTTCAGACTACCAGTTCTTGAAGAGTGGAGTCGCCATGAAAATTTCTGAACCTTTGCATTCTTCGACACTGGAGTCGTGAGGTGAATGATGCACAACCTTCTTATGCCTGATCATTGTTCACCATCAACAATCAGATCTGATCCTTTTCATTCTTTCTTGGGGAATATCTATCAGCTCACTCCTCGGCAATGGCGCCAAGATGTTAGCACTCCATCGGATCTTCGAAGGCTAAGAAGGAGACCAATAAAGGTAACCACATACCACTTTGACCTAGTAGCTAGCCCAACTAGGCTAAGAGGGCTCTCTCAATGAGATCACAACCAAATTTATTGGATGAAAGATATTTTATACTAGGTATAGTAGGCTCTAGGGTTTTTTTATTTGTATTTTGTGCTGGATGGTGAATTAGGTCTAAGAAAAACTAGGTCAGGCTCTGAAAATCATACTTGCAGAGAAAGTGTTGGCATGTAATATGATGATATGTTGTCCTTGATGGCAACCTACTTGATGAGTTGCCCTTTTTGATAGCAACCTATTTGTTAAAGATATAAAAATGATGTATCTTCAAGTTAGTTCAGATGTGACAGAAAAAGGAATTCCAGTCAGTGACAGAGAAATAATAAAGGTAATATTTCACAATGTATACGCAGGTTTGATGAAGGCAACCTGAGTGTGCCCGCAAGTTTGATGAAGGCAACCCGCGTATATATCCATAAATAGTGTAGAAGTTACACTGGGCCAGTGAAGAGAAGTAGCATATACACGCTGCACAAAGAAGGCCCTCGCCACGTATGTACTTATGCACTCACTTTATAATACCAAGGGCCCTTACCATGGTATTAGCCCACAATATTGAGCATTGTGTCGGATATTTGATTTTTGTCCAAGAATACCATCGACACTTGTGTAGTTTAGGCTCATGGTATTGAGAAAGGCTCAAACTATATAAGGAGAAGAAGATTTTAGTATCGATGTCGAAGGTGGATGGGTTTTAATTTAATACTTCAATTAAGCATATTTTCATTGTATGGGTTTCTTAAAGAAGTATTCAATCAAAGCCCATCCAATGCGTGTTGGTGTGTAGGAAAGTGCGTATATATGCAGTGTTGCAGTAAGTGAAGAAGCATATACATTTGATTCTTTGAATGATCAAGGTTGAAATTTATTCGCATGTTAGTTCGAAGTCTCGGGTTTATTACCGTGTCTGCTATAACGATCTACTGTTTCATTTAAAGTTTGGGTTATGGCTATAGGTGTTGATCTACCTCTCATGCTGAGTTGAAAACTCGTTGATCCAGAAAATTTAAAGGTGTTCTTCAATGTGTCTCGAGGGTTATTTAAGAAGAAGTAGGAAGCTTCTCACAAGAGAAGCCAGAGTTAAGTTTAGGGGTTGTATTCCTTCCGCAGTGGTTGGTAAACAAGATCAGGGGGTTGGAGCTCCCTTCCAGTAGCAGCTGGAAAACGAGTGAAGGTTGCAGCCTTCTACAGGTAAAAGCCTGCGTACTGATATGAGTCTGCATCAGTACAATGTCGTAAATTTTTTTCCATATAATAAATATTGAAGACATAGACGACAACAATGGTGGTTTTCTCCGACTTGTTTCCACCTTAAATCTTGGTGTTCATGTGATGCACTCTGTAATGATTTATTCTTATTAATTACTTGTTTACTCCTTAAATATATCCATATGATTAATGACCGATGATCTCGGGCTAATTAATATTTTTTAATATTTATCTCGAACAAAGAGAAGAAATTTTGCATACACAAGTTTCAGATATCCGCATGTATATGATTTTTGGGCTAATAAAAATTCGTGTATAGAAATCAACAAAATAAAAAGTAAAAGATTGTGATTCTTGTAAATATTGATTCACCCCCCCACCACCCCCGCCTCCCCCACCCCTCTTGTATTTTTTCCACAAATGAAATCAAAGAAGGTCTCTTTGAAGAAGCTTAATCACTAGAAGGAAGATCATCTAAGATGAGAAATCAAGATGGGACATCATCTATGAGAGCACCACTCTTCAAAGAAAACAATTTAATATTCTGGAAGACAAGGACAAGATCCTATTTTCTGTCTCTTGGAGCAGATGTTTGGGCTATAGTTGAAGGATATTACCAATATCTAGTCACAGTTCTAGCAGATACAACAACAAGGAAGAACTATGAAACCAACGCAAAGGTTTTCAATGAATTATTGGAGAGTTTGACTAAATTAGAATTTGTCAAAGTTATGCAATTAAATACAACAAAAGAGATATGGGACAAAATCATTATGAGCTATGAAAGTGATGCCAAGGTAAAAAGTGCAAAACTCCAAACTCTCAGAATTAAATAAGAAAATCTCAGAATGCATAATGATGAAAGTATTGCTAGTTTATTTTTATGTCTAGATGAGATGGTAAATCATATGAGAAATTTGGGTGAAGTCATAAGTGAAACCACTCTAGTAGAAAAATTCTTAAGATCTATGACTCCAAAAATTGAGTCAAAAGTGTCTGCTATTGAATAGAAGCATGATCTACAGACTCTTACTATTGTTCAACTTCATGGGATTCTGACTGCATGTGAAATGAGTAAAGGAGGTCCATTTGAATTCAAAGAAGCCGCTTTCAGAGCTGCTGCAAAAGGCAAGGACAAGGAAGAACAAAAAGAATCAGGTTATGTTTAAGAAGAAGATGAGGTAAATTTTGTAAAGAAACTTCAACTTGGCACTGTAAGGTTCAGAGGTAAGCTTCCGTTCAAATTTTTTCTTGTGGAAGAGTTGGTCATTACGTTGATAAATGTCCCCATAGAGATAATCATGAAAAAGGAAAGGATTTAGAAAAAGGTAATATGAGACAATTTGACAATAGAAAAAGTTACTATACTCATGAATATAGTGATGGTTTATCAAATAGCGAAGAAGGAGAATCTGATCAAGATATTAGACTACTCATGGCATTTGAAAAAGACACTAGTGAGGCTAAAGATAGTTTTATGGATGCTTTAGAAGAGAATGATTTTCTTGAAGAAATAAATCAACTCAAAATATGTTTGGAAGAGAACGGAATAGCCATAGATTCTCGAAAGAATCAACTTATATAAAATGAGAAGCACAATGAGAAATTATAATGTGAAATAGTAAGTCTAAGAAAGGAATTTGAGAAAGTAAAAACATTAAATCATATATTTGCTAAAGGATCTGAAACCTTAGATGAAATTATAAAGGTTCAATTCTCTCCTCTTGTGAATACAGGTCTTGGACATTGTTGGCATAGGAATCAAGACTTGGACTACAAAAGAAGCGCCTGAATAGACACATCCTAAAATATAAAGTAATTTAATGATTTGTTTTATGATATTTGTAGGTGGTACAAACTCTGATTCACTGAAAAGAGATTTCAGTCAAATCCACAGTTCTACTAATGAGGGTATTGTAACTTGATGTGGTAGCAGAGTGCAAGTTTGTAGCCTATGAGGAGAGGAAATTGTGAGATATGAGGAAACAGTAGTCTCTGAAACAGAAATCTACTGCATTTAGTAGAAATTCACAAAATCTACAGGTTGACAATATTCCATTGAGAGAAAGTTATTTATAGCCTGACAAGATTCTCACTGAAATACCATGAAGAATAACTATCATGAGTGATGCTCTTCCACTGTTATAACATATATTTTATCAGGAATTCTCACTGTGTGAGACTAACAAGCACTGATAAAACACATAACATGCTTAAGAGACTAATAAAAACACATAACAGTATTTATGTTTCAAAACCGAGATATGGAAACACAAGTAAAGTAGACAATACACATAGAAAATTGCAATAAGTCCATATTAGTATCATTTCATTTCATTCAAAAAAAATATTAAAGATCATATGAGTCAAAATTCTAAACCAATTAACCAACCATGACTTACACGGGCTTGGCACATATATAAAAATATGATACCGTCATCTTCCGTAGAAAAAGGTAAATATGTTTCAAAAGTCATTACAACCTCGTGCAAGAGGTGAGGCTTATCCCTTAGTCTTAATTACAAAGTGCTATATTAAAAACAAGATAAACATCATGAAGGCATCATGAATTATATCACTCCGAAATGGTTGTGTAAGGTGGCAGTCTATTCAAAGACCACTCTTTTGTTTTAGTTTAACCAATCTTCAACAAAAAGCGTAAAAATAGTATTGAAAATGGTGTGTGGTTGTTCCTTGAATGATGCCCGGTGCCTGGTGAAAAACATGTTGATACTGAGAGCAGTGGTAGAAAATTGTTTGAGAGAAACTCTGTCATTGTTCTGTTGTTCCTTTTGGTGGAAAACCATTTGAAAAAGGTTTAATTGATAGGGGAGACATGGAGCGGAATGAATGGTAAGCCATGAGAAACTCCTTTAGAAATATATCGCAATTGAAAATCGGGATCGAATCGTTTAAAATTAAGACACAAATGGGAAAAATGTGTTTTTGTGAGGGCGTGATGAGGTGGAAAAGAAGTGGTACCGATCACAGATCACGCATCGGAAGTTTTATTATGAAATGTGGGAGTTAAATGTTAAAAATGGTGAAGTGCGATGTGCAATGAGGTGGAATGCGGGGCCCAAACAATACTGAAAATCGCACATTGCAATTTTCGTTATGAGACACAAGAGTTAAATGTTGAAAATGGCGAAGTGCGATGTACGATGAGAGCGGAGGTGACGTGGCAGAGGAGTGGGACCGATCGCAGATCGTGCATCCGAAGTGTTATAAACATACATACGCGTGCAATCAACAACTATCACTTTATCGGAACTTTAAACAAAAACACAATCACTCCCAAACAACATGCATATAGGCGGAACTGTGATTCTAGGGTCCCACAACATGGTGACCAATCAGAAGCAATCTCACTTCGCAACTGATGCAAGTTACCGCAGATCGACAAATATAACAAATAGCTTTAAATGGTAAACAATAAGTTATGCGACGTACGATATGCACTGGTGTGCTATGCCGACACGTGGCCCTTCTCCTCATCGCATCGCAACCCAAATAACTTACCGCGTGATTGACTTAGTGGTAATCTCTAAAATCTGCGATTTGCGAAATCGCTCTATTTGTGATTTAACCTCCACCGTTGATCTACGCCCAGATCTAATGGTGCTCACTGCTCTCCCTTATCGCATCGTAACTTATATTGTTTAGTTTGCGATGTCATCTTAGCCGTCGGTCTCTTCTCCTTTAGATCTGCGATTGGATCATGACTGTCCGCTCATCCTGCACGTGGTTCTTCTCCGGATCTCCCATTCTGCTGGTCAATCTATTTTCTTCAAGCAGTGCTTTTCTTTTAAAGAACTCTGGTTGCAATACTGTCCACGGAGCCTTACTTTGCCTGCTTTGAAAACTGAAACTACTTGCTGGAGGAGTGGTCTCTGTTTACCTGTAGCCTCTTTATTGAGATAACCAAAATCTCAGTGAAATAGCTACACTTTTCAATCGTGTGGAATATATGATTATTTCGAGAAATAGCTTCTCTCATCGTATTTACTCGCCGATAAATGAATTTGCAGCAAAGGTAGCTATTTTTCCAGACTAGATGACTGCAACTTGATTACCAAAACAATGACTGACCTTCAACAATAACATAAGTCAAAATAGATATTTTAACTTATTTTAGGACTCTAAAACACTATGAAACCTATTAACTTAAAAAATACCTTGATGTTGGGACTCATTTTAACTTTTATTGGAAATGACTCAAAATTTTGACATGGACTAGGACACAATAAAAAAAAATCTAAAAACAGTAACACACTGGCGATTACACCATTAAATTTTTCATTGTTAAAAGTGGCTCCTATTGGGGATGAAGTCCTCCCTGCGAGGCTTCAAGGAATATAGAATTAGTGCCTCAAAAACTCTTAAAATGTATAATACTTCTTGAAAATAAATACTAGGATTGACCATTGACATACTGGACTCAAGACTGGCCATATATACAGACATAAGTACCATTGGGCATGGCGTTTATTGACACATATGACCAGATATATACAATGGAGTGACTCAACTGACTTACTAAATAAAGAACTTCTTAAGAAAATGACCATTGACTGGGCCTCTAGTCAGCTGATCATCATCCATATGTTTGAGAATAAAAGTATTATTTTCCAAAACTTCAGCAATTCTAAATGGCCCAAACCATAGATTGTCAAACTGACCATGATTTCCATGGTCTTCTCTCGTAACATCCCAAACATAGCACCAAATCATTCTCCTGAAACAACTGTTAATTTTCTCTTTTATCAAAAACAGATTTGACTTTAGCCTGATACTTCTAAACTTTTTCCAGCAATGATTCCATGATTTGGTGTGCCTCCATCAACTATAGCATTATCCTTTGGACTAGGTTTTCATGATCAACTTCATCTTGTAGGAACTTCATCAAAGGAAGAGCTAATTGAAAAGGCATTACAACATCAGTACCATATACAAGTTGAGATGGAGACATTCCAATTGATTTTTTACCACTTACCCTATCTGCCCACAGAGCATGTATCAGCTGAGTGTCTTAATTCCTCTTATTTTTAGGCAGCATTTTCTTAATAATCCTTACCAAAATTTTATTGGATGACTCAATTAATCCATTACCTTGAGGGTAATAAGGCATGGAATGAGTCAATTCAATCCCATATTGCTGACAAAAATTGTACATCTTAGTAGACTTAAAGACCATTACATTATTAGTTACTAATTTTTGTGGACAACAAAATATTGACATAATATTTTCCAATAGAAATTTGATAATTACTGTATCAGTAACATTCCTGGTTGGTAAAAATTAAATCCATTTAGTGAAATAGTCTGTAGCTTTGAGAATCCATCTATGTTGTCTTGATGAAGGTGGATGAATTTCACCGATGAAGTCTAGCCCCCAATGTGGGAAAGGAACATCTATTGAAATAGGAATGAGAGGTAATGGTAGCAATTTATATTTACCAGCAAATTTCTGACATTCAACACAGCTCTTGAATTTAGAAAAGACATCAGAGAAAATATTTGGCCAATAATAGCCAGCTCTTAAGATTTTTTTTGCAGTGGCTCTCTAATATAAATGCCCTCCACACACTCCTGCATGTATCTATGTCATAATCTCCTGGGATTTTGCTTCATCTACACATCTTAACAAGACTCCAACATGATCTTTCAAAGTAGTGATGGCTTTTTACTGTATTTTGAATAGACTGTGATGTCATCTAGACAGATAGCCACAAATCTATCCTTTTCTTCCCCAGTAAATGATTCCATTATTCTGCCTAGTTATTATTGTACCGCATTCATCAAACCAAATGACATTTTTTTGTACATGAATGTGCCTTGCAGTGTAAATGTTGTCTTTTCTCTATCTTTCCGTCAACCCGAAATCGATTACAGCCTCGAAAGCCATCAACTGGCCGGGTAATATTTTGGATCCTGCAACCTTCTACAAGATATAATCCATCTTGGGCAGTGGATAGTTATCTTTCAAGGAGATCTGGTTCAGGTAGCAAAAATCGGCACAAATCCTTATCTCTCCATTATTTTTCCTGATCGGGACTATGTTGGCTACCCAGTTAGAAAACCTCAAAGGCAGAATTATCTTTGCTTCCCATAATTTTTTGATTTATTTCTCAATTATTGGGAGCAGCATGGGATTGATGTGTCTGATTTTTTGTGCTACAGGATTTTCATCTATTTTCAAAGAGATCTTGTGCTCCATTATGCTCTTGTCATAAGTTTTCAACTCACTATAAGACCATGCAAAAACATCAGCAATTTGATATATTTTGTTCGAGTTTCCAGAGGAAGGAATTTAGACACTGAGACTAATTTTGGTTGATATTTTGTACCAATGTTACATTCTATTGTACTTTTCTAAGTGCTTGATGTTATCAGGAATTGAAGGTCTGTTTTTTATTTGAACATCATAGGTTGCCTTGAAATCCAGGAGAACTTTGAAATTACTAGTAGCAATAGCTAGTGAATCAGCAATTTGATTTTCTTCTCTAGTGACAAAATTTATATTAAATGCGGAAAATTAATGCTCAATCAAATCCTATAATTCATTCCTATAATTCTTCAATTTGGAATTTTTCACTTGGTAATTGTTTCTCACCTTTTGAATCACCAAAGGTAATTAGTTGTTCTTCTCCAAAATCTTTCGCTGCCTTCATACCCAGCACAAGTGCATCATACTCAGCAGTGTTGTTAGTGGTATAAAATTGCCGTTTGTATGATATGGTCACCTTCTACTGAGTAGGAGAAATGAGGACTACACCGGCTCCCGATCCTTCTCTTGAAGAGGCTCCGTCAAAGTACAATTTCTAGATCTGTCCTTCTTCTGAATGCTGCAAATTTTCACCTTGAAAGTGTTGTTTTTCACTTATTTGAGGCTATAAATCATTATCATCAGCAACATGGTGCAGAATAGATGACCCCAATTCATTTTCTTCAGCATATATGGGATGGTTTGATGGATTATGATGATCACTAATGATGTAGGCCATTTGGTTTTCCCTATACAACCTTCTGAATTCCCTTCCAAACATCGGGATGGTAGCATATGAAATTTCCATCTGAAGGGTACCTCCCAATTTCCTAGACCGAGATCTGGAAATTAACATCCCAAATCTGGAAGGAATGTCCATAACCACAATGTCCATCACTAAGCTCTTTATAGGCAGCTCGGTAAGGGAAACAACCAATTCTTTAATCACTCCTAGACACTTGAATTTTTTGGAGTCAAAGGTGTACAGGTCATGATATTGCTTGGTGATCTCTAATCCTAATTCATCCATCACTTTCTTTGGCATGAGATTGTGGGAAGCTCCAGAATCTAACAGAAAATTATGCAGCAATTTTTCATGTATGTTAAGTGACATGTAGAAAGGAGGTGAGTTATCATCATTTTGGTCTTGGACATGACAACCTAGATAAATAGTGGGATGCTCATCCTCAAGGTTGACTGAATCAGGAGAGAGAGGAGGCTATAGCAAACTTTTGAAGGACTCTTTATATGTTGGATTCTTCAATAATTCTAGGAGTGGGACAGGAATTTTGATTTTATTCAAATAAGATTTGAAACTGAAATAAAGTGGAACTAATTCCTTATTTTCTGCAGGTAATTTGACAATTGGAGCAGAATTTTGAGGTGGAGGGACCTCATTTACCTTGGCCTTCTGTTTAGCAGCTTGTTTATCTGAATCTGATTTTTGTTGAGGCTGCTGAGCAGGACCTTTGGACCTCAAAGGGTAATTTATGTTTTGAACTTCCTGTTTTTTTTTATTATTCTGTGCATAAATTTGAGTATTCATATCATCAGAAAAAAATCAAATCCTTTATCTATCTTCATATTCCTACAATGTCAAACATGTTGACTATGAAGTCTCTCCTACAAGGTTTATTTCTTCATTTTCTTCCTCATTTCCTTGTTGTTCTTCTTCAGCAAATTTATTCAAAGGAGGTTGAACATTTTGATTATCAGCATTCCTCCTTGGGCATTGTAGGATTTGTTGAGGCTAAAAAGGCCTCCTGAAGGCAACCTGATTTCTATTAGCTTCATTTTGATTGGCTCTAGCAGTTGGTTTATTTTCTACCTCTAATTTTGACATTTTAGAGGCAATTTCCATGATCAAATTGGACATTTGATCGATCTTTTCTTCTAATGTATGAGACTTAAAAGAAGAAGGTTTTTTCTTTTTTCATCTTCTTTTTGTCCTTTTTTGCCTTTTCTTCCTCCATTTTTAATTTATTAGAAGCCATGAGATTAGACTGCAATCCAATTGCAGCCTCCTGCATACTTGTCAATGTTTGTGCTTTTTCAGCCCTCAACCATAAGGAAAACTTAGAATCTAAAGCATTTGCAAAATTTATCATAGTTGTGGTTTCAGTGGGTTTAATTTCTTCAGGAATTTTTTGATAAATCTTATTAAACCTCTTAGTAAAATTAGCTAATGATTCATCTACCTTCTTCTTCAGAGTTCCAAATTATGTAAGATAATATACATAGTCTTTCCTATCACCCCAATGTTTCCCAAATATCTCTTCTAATTCATCAATTCTTGTTATTGAATTTGGAGCCAAACTTCTAAACCATTTTCGAGCTTCACCATCCAAGCTATGAACAAAGAGTCTTGACCAGACATCTTCATGTTCAATATTCTGATTGTCAACATAACTATAGAAAGCCACTAAATGTTCCTCAGTAGAAACTCCTTCTCCCTCCCCGGTGTATTTTGGAATATATTTCAAGTAATCTCCTTGGGGAAGTGGATGCAAGGGTTGAGGGAGAACAAGTGGCACATATCTAGCAGCCACTATCTGCTACATCCTTGTAAGGGCAAGCTGAGCCATATTTTTCTGATGTGCAGTTGAGGTAGTTGTTTGAGAAATAGGAATTACAATGGGTGAATTATAATTCTGATTTAGGACAGCAGAAAATTGGGGACCTTGAGCTGATTTTTCAGGCTTTGGAACTGAAAAGAGTGGGTTTTCAAAAATATGAACAGAAGATATCTTGCCTTCTCCTTCAAGAGAAGAATTAGAACCTAAAGTTGTCTCTTGAGGGGATGGAGTTCATTCATCCTTATTTCTCTGAGAAAGGAAATCAGATAAGTTAAAAGTAAGGCCTTCAGGTACATACTCTTCAAAGGGATGAGAGGAAGATGACCCAACAACTGGATTTGGAGAAAAAGGAAAATACTCTTGCTGAGGGGTGATAAGAGACTGGTATTCTGGATGAGTTTGAAATAAATTTAAAATAGTCTTGAAGTCTTCTTCAGTTAAAATATCCCTATCAAGAAAATTTGCAATAGCCAATACTTGTTCTAATTCCCCTTCAGTCAGCACAAATTCTTCTGACTTCCTTTCAACACTTAGAAATTCAGTTTCTTCCTCTTTGACTAGAACAATACTTATTTCAGATTTACTAGGTGATGAGCAAGAAAAAATTTCAGCTGAACCTAGGTTAACAACATCCACTTTATTTTCTAGAGGAGTAGCTTCAACTTGAGATTTTTCAGCAGAATTTTTTTAAACTAAAACCTCTTTAGATTATAAAGTAGATGAAGGTACCTTTTTCTTTGGAACGTACCTTTTTTGTACCTTCTTCACTAACTAAGATGTGCCTTCAACTGATCTATGTTTTCCTTTAGCATCTTTTATGATTTTCTCTGGGTCAGCAACTAGAGTCACAGTTTGAGATCTCTAATTCCTCCTTGTAGAAGGAGGTCTTGAAATGCCTCTTCCTCATTGTGGAGTCACAAGGTGAAAAAAATTTCAGTCTTCTTCAGGTCACCAATTCTTGTTCACCATCAAGAACTGATTATCAACAATTCATAACAATAGACTTGCGATAATACTTCATTGCAAGGCCTTCGTCTCCCGATAGACGCACCAAAATATGTTGGAACTAGAATCAACACTTGGAATACAGCAAGTGCCTCACCAGACACATCCTAAAATATAAAGCAATTTAATGATTTTTTTTATGAGATTGGTAGGTGGTACAAACTATGATTCACTGAAAAGAGATTTTAGCCAAATCCACAGCTCTACTAATGAGGGTATTGTAACTTGATGTGGTAGCAGGGTACAAATTTGTAGCCTCTAAGGAGAGGAAACTGTAAGATCAGAGAGGAAACAGTAGGTATGTAAAACAAAAATATACTTCATTTGGTAGAAATTCACAAAAGTAGCAGTTTGACAATATTCCATTGAGAGAAAGCTATTTCTAGTCTGACAAGATTCTCACTGAAATAACATGAAGAATAACTATCATGAGTGATGCTCTTCCACATTTATAACATATATTTTACCAGGAATGCTCACTATGTGAGACTAATAAAAACTGATAAAACACGTAACATGTTTAAGAGGCTAATAAAAACACATAACATTATGATGGTTTGCAAACTGTAATTGAAAGAAAGGAGCTATGGAAACACAAGTAAAGTAGACAATACACACAAAAAATTGGTAATAAGTCCTCAGTAGTATCATTCCATTTCATTCACAAAAAAAATTACAAATCATATGAGTCAAAATTCTAAAACCACCAACAACACTGACTTCATATCATTTTGGCATATATATACAAAACATGATATTGTCATCTTCCACATAAAAAAGTAGATTTGTTTCCAAAATTTATTACGATATAGTGCAAGATATGAGGCTTATCCTAAAACTTTAACACAAAGTGCTATGACATAATGAAAATAACAGCATCAGGCTAACAATTCGAAGTGGTTTGCATGATGTGGCAGTTTATGGGAAGACTCCTCTTCTATTCTGGTGCAACCAACTCCACAAAAAGTGTAAAAAACAGTGAAAATGGCGTGTCGCTATTCCTTGAATGTTGCCTAGTGCCTAGTAAAAACATGTTGGTGCTGAGAGTAGTGGTAGAAAAATGTTTCAGAGAAACTCTGTCGTTGTTCCACTGTTCCTTTTATTTTTTGGTGGAAAACCCTTTGTAATGGCGGAAAACCTGAAACCTTTTGGATAGAATGGCAAAGGTTCATTTTCTGAGAAATCACAAAGAAACCATTTGAAAAAGGTTTAATTGATAGGGGATACATGGAGCAGAATGAATGATAAGCGAGGGTGGAAAATAAGTGGGACCGATCTCAGATTGCGCATTGGATGTTTTATTATGGAATGCGGGAGTTAAATGTTAAAATTGGCAAAGTGTGATGTGCGATGAGGTGGAAGGTGGGGCCCATATAATACTGCAAATCACACATCGCAAGTTTTTTTATGAGACACAAGAGTTATATGTTGAAAATGGTGAAGTGTGATGTGCGATGAGAGCGAAGGTGATGTGGAATAGAAGTGGGAACGATCCCATATTGTGCATCGGAAGTTTTATAAACATACATATGTTTGCAATCAACAGTGATCACTTTATCGAAACTTTAAACAAAAATTAAATCACTCCCAAACAACATGCATATAGGCAGAACTGTGGTTCTAGGGTCCCACAACATGGTGACCAATTAGAATCAATCACATTTCGCAACTTATACTAGTTACCATAGATCAGAAAATATAAAAAATAGCTTTAAATGGTAAAAAATAAGTTATGCGATGTGCGATATGCGTTGGTGCACTACGCCAACACGTGGCCCTTCTCCTCCTTGCATTGCAACCTAATTAACATATCGCGTGATTGCCTTAACAATAAACTCTAAAATTTGCAATTTGTGAAATCGCTCTAATTTTTATTTAACCTCCACCATTGATCTGTGCCTAGATATAATGGTCCTCATTGCTTGGCCTTATCGCATTGCAACTTATATTGTTTAGTTTGCGATGTCATCTTAGTTTTTGGTCTCTTCCCCTTCAGATCTGTGATTAGATCATGGTCGTCTGCTCATCCTACATGCATTTCTTCTCCAGATCTCCCACTCTGCTATTCAATGTGTTTTATTCAAATTACGCTTTGCTTTTAAAGAACTCTGGTTGCAATACTATCCACAAAGCCTTGATTTTCTTGCTTTAAAAACTGAAACTGCTTGTTGGAGGAGTGGTCTTTGTTTCCCTGTAGCCTCTTTATTGAGATAACCAAAATCTTAGTGAGATAGTTGTGCTTTCCACTGTGTGGAATGTATGACTTTCATTTATGATAAATAGCTTCCCTTTACTGCATTATTTTTTTTACAATGAAATTGCAACAAAGGTAGCTATTACTCCAGACCAGATGACTGCAACTTTATTACCCAAACAACTACTAACGTTCAACACTAACATAAGTGAAAATAGAGATTTTAACTTATTTTAGGACTCTAAAACACTATGACACCTATTCACTTAAAAATACCTTGATGTTGGGACTCTTCTTAGCCTTTATTGGAAATGACTCAAACTTTGGACATGAACTAGGACACAATAAAAAATTGAAAACATTGACACAATGACGATTACACCATTAACATTTTCGTTAAGCATGACATATCAATGAGAAAATTTTCAGCTATAAGCTATCTAAATGGGCAAAGAAAGATAAAACAACAAATTGTCACAAAAGAACAAAGACAAAGGTCTAAGTAAGCAACAATGCTAGAAGGTCTTTAATGATCGTAGAAATTTATTTTTTAATGGGCACAAAGCTTCTCATGTCATAATTTTGGTCATAAAGATGCTCAATGTGTTGCATACAAAACCATCATGACCAGAGAAGAAAGAAAGCAAAGAAATGAGGCAGGAATAAAGAAGATTACTTATAACAACTTTTATCCTCTTCAAAATGAAATTGAATGTTAATTTTGAAATAACTTTGGACATGAATAATCTGAATGCAGGAGCAAACTTCAGCCAAAAGAACAAATACCCACAAGTTCCAAGGTATGGATAAAGAAGGACTTACAGTTTGAAAGTTGTGGCATAGCCTTATTTGCAAAAGGAGAAGAAAATCAATGGTACATTGATAGTGGATGCTCAAAACACATGACAAGTGATAAAAATAAACTTCTTTCATACAATGCATTAGAGAAGGAAAAGAATGTTACTTTTGGAAATGACTCTCCTGCTATCATTAAGGATAAAGGATATGTTTTTCTAAAAGAAAAGGTTAAAGTCAACAATGTGATGGGAATCACGATTGCCGTTACACCAAAACCCATAGGTGTTAGTCAAGGATCGCATCGCTAGAGATAAGGATCCATGAAAGGCGGTTAGTCCATGTCGTGAAACACATGGGGAGCATTGGTTTATCCAATTTCCAAAAATCTCCCCCCCAACGCGAGCCGGGTGTGTATCGAACTCGTGACCTACGCTCTAATACCACTTGTTGGGAATCATGATTGCCGTTAGACCAAAACCCACAGGTGTTAGTCAACGATCGCATCGCTAGAGATAAGGATCCACGAAAGGCGGTTAGTCCATGTCACGAAACACACGAGGAAACACACGAGAAGCGTTGGTTTATCTAATTTCAACACAATGTTATGTATGTCGATGTATTAAAGCATAAATTTTTGAGTGTGAGTCAAATGTGTGATCAAGGAAATGAATTTTTCCTTCGTTCAACAAAGTGTGTGGTTCGTGAACTTGACACAGGAAAGACCGTAATAAAAGGAACAAAAACACCTAGCAATCTGTATATATTGAAAGGTGGCCAATAGCAATGTTATCTAGGTAAATCTACAGAAAACTGGTTATGGCACAGTAGATTGGGACATTTGAGCTTTTCTCAAATAAGCAAATCAAGCAGGTTCAAAGCTGTTCATGATCTACCCAACATCCCTTTACCCAAAAGTGCCATATGCAAATCATGCCAATTCGGTAAGCAAACCAGGGTGCAATTTAATGCCAAAGAAGGATCATCAAGTAAGCCTCTTGAACTTATACATATTGATTTATGTGGTCCTGTAAGGAAAAAGTCACCTCGTGGAGAACAATACTTTATCCTATTCATTGATGACTTTTCTAGAATGTGTTGGATCAGTTTATTGAAACATAAAGATGAAGCATTTGAAAAATTTAAGTTCTTCAAAGCTTTGGTTGAAAATGAATTAGATCTAAAAATCAAATGTCTTAGATCTGACCGAGGAGGAGAATACATATCAGATGAATTCTTTGATTTCTTTGAAAAATATGGCATAAAAAGACAATTTTCTGTAGCTGGAACTCCACTACAAATTGGTGTGGCAGAAAGAATGAATATAACACTTCAGCAAATGGCTCGTGCGATGCTTGATGAATCTGGGACTCCTGACACCTTTTGGGGAGAAGTAGCGCATACTGCAGTAAATATTCTCAACAAGGCTCATGTTCGCATAAACAGTGATAAAACTCCTTATGAACTCTGGTATGGTAATATTCCCACTGTGAAGCATTTTAGAGTTTTTGGAAGAAATTTTTTTTATCAAAAATAATGATGAAATACTTGGTAAGTTTGAGCCTAGAGCAGATGAAGGAATATTTCTTGGTTACTCTTCTAGAAGTAAAGCATACAAATGCTACAATAAAAGACTTCGGAAGATTGTTGAATGTATTGATGTTGTAATTGATGAATCTCTCACAACTCTCAAAAGGGAAATAACAACAAATGAGGATGACGATGATGTATATTTTCCCTCATCAAATAACAACAATATAGAAGGAGAACCCAATGAAGCACCAAAAGAAGATATATCAAAAAAGGCTCCATCCAGGTATGTTCAAAAGAATCATCCAGAATCTCAAATTTTGGGAGAAAAGGAATTAGGGGTTCAAACCAGAAGAACTCTTGTAGGATCTCCCAATTATCTGACATTCTTATCCACCATTGAACCACAGAATGTAAATCAAGCTAGTAAAGATGAATGCTGGATTCAGGCCATGAATGAAGAACTTGATCAAATTGAAAAGAACAATACTTGGGAATTGGTTCCAAGACCTAATGATAAAAATGTTATTGGAACGAAATGGATATTCAATAAGAAGTTAAATGAAAATGGAGATGTTATTAGAAACAAAACTAGACTTGTTTGTGAAGGGTATGCTCAACAAGAAGGTATAGAATTTGAAGAAACATTTACACCTCTAGCCAGACTTGAAGCCATAAGAATGTTTCTTGATTTTTCAAGTTTTCAACAATTTGAGTTTTATCAAATGGATGTAAAATCTGCTTTCCTCAATGGTGATCTGGAAGAAGAAGTTTATATAGAACAACCAGAAGGATTCATTCTAGGAAATGATGAAAAACTTGTTTGCAAACTCAAAAAGGCTCTATATGGTGTAAAACAAGCTCCTCGGGCATGGTACTATCGTCTTGACAAATATCTTCAACAACAAGGTTTCACAAAAGGATCTGCAGACAGTAACTTATACACAAAAATTGAGAATGGCATACTGTTAATTATTGTTGTTTATGTTGATGACATCATTTTTGGCAGTAATGAAGAATCCATGAGTTAGAAATTTTCTTCTGTTATGCAGCAAGAATTTGAAATGTCTTTACTTGGGGAACTAACATATTTTCATGGCTTACAAGTGAAACAAGCTAAAGATGGCATATTTCTCTCACAAGCAAAATATCTCAAACAGATCTTGAAGAAATATGGGATGGAATACTGCAAGCTTGTGAGCACTCCAATGGTGACTGGTTGTAGCCTCAGTTCTCATAATGATTCTCCTACGGTAAACGAACCAGAGTATAGATCTATGATTGGAAATCTGCTTTATCTAACTGGGACTAGACCAAATATTATGCATGCAGTTGAGATTGTTGGATGATTCCAAGCCAATCCAAAGGAGTCACATCTTTAAGCCGTAAAAAGAATATTTACATATCTACAAGGAACTCAAGATTTTGGTCTATGGTATCCCAAGAATGTTGATCTTACTCTTCATGCTTACATAGATGCGGATTGGGCTGGAAATATTGATGATCGGAAAAGCACTAGTGGTGGTGCATTTTATATTGCATTTTATATGGGGCCTCGATTAGTATCCTGGTTTAGCAAGAAACAAAGTTCCATTGCCTTATCTACAACAGAAGTAGAACATGTGGCTGTCGCATCATGTTGCACACAACTTCTTTCAATGATGCAAACATTACAAGATATTCAAATCAAATGTTCTCCTCCCATCTCCATCCTATGTGATAATACAAGTGTCATCAGTATCTCAAAAAATCCTATTATGCATTCCAAAGCCAAGCACATTCCTATCAAATATCACTTTTTACGAGAACAAGTGCTTGAGAAAAAGGTTAAATTGGAGTGTGTTCCCTCGAAAGAACAAGTTGCTGACATATTTACTAAACCTCTTCCCAGGGAAGCATTTGAATATCTCAGAAAAAGCTGGGAGTTGTCTTTGCCTCACTTACCAAATCTGTTTGATTTTAGAAGATTAAATTCAGTACGCAGGTTACATGAAGCTTAGTCGCATATATACGCGATTTTCTCTCTATACTGTCGCGTATGGATCTTGTTGTCATAAAATCTATGGGTCAACCTTCAGAACAGATCTTGCTATCATAAAATCTATGGGTCAACCTTCAGAATAGTTTGTCATATTTTTGACTCTGTTGCTCAGGTGTTGATGGGTACATTCTGCAGTTCTAGAGTTCATCTTATATTTCCTTTCTAGATAATTATCTGCTTGATGAAGATGCTTTGATGAATTGGTTGTTGAAAATGTTCAGGATGCACAAGTTTAGGGGGAGCATTAGCCTTGTTAAGAATAATGCATTGTTGGCATTATGTTGGTTGTTGAATTATGATCTCTCTCTTGAGATCCTTTGGTCTTGGTTATAAAAGGTCATATCTGTAATTTGATGTAAGGACCATGTTGAGACCTATGATGTAAATATTGTCATATCCAGTCATGTATGGACATACTCAAATATGTAAACGCACTTGGATTGGGTGCTTGAGTAAAAAATGTAAACCCTCTTGGTTGGGTAGTTGAGTCAAATATGTAACCCCACTTGGTTGGGAGATTGATGTAAGTACAAGTCCTTGGTGATAGGAAAAGTCATACTTAGTTGAGTCATAAAGTCATGTATTCTATTGAAAATCTGAAGTCTCAGCATGTGCTCAGGGGGAGCATGGTCAATGCAGATCAGATCTACAGAGCTCTTGCTTCTACAAGGAAAGAGAAACCTTGTTTCAGCATTAGTCCGCCCTTTTCCCTTGATGTCAAAGGGGGAGAGTATCTTGGTGTTTGTTGTTTGAATAATGCTTATGATTGATGTGTCTTTCAGGTATCTACAAGATGTGGTGATCAAACACCATCATGGTTGCCATCAAGTCCAAAGGGGGAGATTGTTGGCATTATGATGTAATATGATGATATGTTGTCCTTGATGGCAACCTTCTTGATGAGTTTCCCTTTTTGATAGCAACCTATTTTTTAAAGATATAAAAATGATGTATTTACAGTTTAGTTCAGATGTGGTAGAAAAAGGAATTCCTGTCAGTGACAGAGAGATGATAAAGGTAATATTTCACAATGTATACGTAGGTTTGATGAAGGCAACCCGAGTGTGCCCACGGGTTTGATGAAGGCAACTCGCGTATACATCCAGAATTAGTGTATATGTAGTTTTGATGAAGAGAAGTCGCGTATACACGCGGGTATGAAGAAGCCAAGTCACATATGTACTTACGCACTCAGTTTAAGATACCAGGGGTCCTTACCATGGTTTTAGCCCACAGTATTGAGCGCCGTGTCGTCTATTTGATTTCGTCCAAGAATGCTATCGGCACTTGCGTAGTTTTGGTTCATGGTATTGAGAAAGGCTCAAACTATATAAGGAGAAGAAGATCATAGTGCAAGGGGCGCAAGTGTAAGGGCTTTGATTGAATACTTCACTCTGAAGTATATCTGCATTGTATGAGTTTTAGTTGTTTAATAGATTTGAAATAATGACGCACCTATGGATAGAATGATGGATCAGGATCTCTAGACCTGAAATGACTTTGTATTTGCATGATCTGTTTGTGAGATGTCTAGATCTGTGATTTGGCGCATGTTTGCTGAAGAGGAGGGTGTGATCTGAGTAAGTCTGTTGATCTGAAATGTTATGCAACTCTGAATATTTTACAGATCTATACGCTGGTTTATCACGGTACAAGCGCGTGTACACGCGGGTTCGTTTCAGCAAAAGCGCGAATGGAAGTTAGAGTTTTTGGAAGCTTGCTGAAGAGGTTGTCTGATTATTTCTTCTATATTTCTATTGTCTATCAATGAAATCTTCATGTAGATCTGGGTTGTTTGAATACTGTATATGCTGCTAGTTGATTATGTACAAATATGATCAATGACTGAGTGAGTGATTAAATATGATGGATGTTGTTGACTGAATAAGAGTTCTGTAACTTTGACAAACTATGACTGAATGCCTCAGATCTGTTCCGAGTCTGATTAGATTCTTAAAATTCAGTATACAAAGATCTATACGCAGGTTGATGCGCAGGAAAGCGCGCATATACGCAGGTTGCAGTAAGTAAAGTAGTGTATACATTTGATTCTATGAATGATCAAGGTTGAAATTGATTCTGCATGTTAGTTTAGAAGTTTGGGTTTATTACTGGGTTCATGTTACAATCTCACTGTTCTGTTTAAAGTTTGGGTTATGGCTATTGGTGTTGATCTACATTTTGAGTTGTGTTGAAGCTGTTGGATCCAGTGTGAAAATTTATGAAACGTGGTCTGCAGTGGGTTTGAGGGTTGAAGCCTTCAGTGTGGAAGTAGAAGCTTCCTGCCAGTAGAAGCTAGTGTTCTGTTCAGGGGGTTGTAGCTCCGTTGCAGTAGTGGTTGGTAAACGAGATTAGGGGGTTGGAGCTCCCTTCTAGAAGCAGCTGGAGAACAAGAGAAGGTTGCGGCCTTCTGCAGGTGGGTGCCTGCGTACTGATATGAGTCAGCGTCAGTATAACATTGTAAGCAATTTTCTATATAATAAATATTGAAGACAGAGACGACAACAACGGTGGTTTTCTCTCGAATTGGGTTTCCACCTTAAATCTTGGTGTTCATGTGTAATGCACTTGTGAGATGATTTATTCTGTTATTACTGTACTTGTTTACTGCTTAACTATCTGATGCATAACTGATGAATTGGGTTAAGTAATGTTTTCTGAATATTTATCCGAATAGTAAGATATTTGGGTATACGCAAGTTTCCCTTAGGATAGCCGCGTGTATACGCTAGTTGGGCTAATCAAAGTCGCGTATAGAAATCAGTAAAAGAAAAGTAAAAGATTGTGATTCTTGTAAATACTGATTCACCCCCCCCCTTTCAGTGTTTTTCCCAACAAGATGAGTCCTCCTTGGGTCCACATGATGAAAGGGATGACTTTGAGAACACGTGTTGGGAAGGATGAGTCAGTGGAAAGTAAAGTTGAGACTAACCTTACCTTTTTCAAGGATATTACTCTCAATAAATCTCCTTTTGAGAACCTTGAGGAAGGTGATCCCATTAGCCCCTTCGAAGATGACATTGAAGATTACTTCCCAATTGAAAAGGGTAAATGGGAAATTGTTGGTCCTCAATTTGATTGTGCTCCCATTTATGACACCAACAAGGAAGATGAGGTTGAGAGTGGTATCCCCTTTCTCTCAGGCATTATTTATGATGGCATATTCATTGATACCGTTGAGAAGAAGGATCATTAGTTTGCCTTACATGAAAAGGATATTTTGAGGAGGAAAAACCCGTTGAATATAATACTTAGCCCTCCCCTTTGCTTCATCCTCTTCTTCATCACCTCAAGTCTTCCACAAGTGATTCTCTCGCCCCTTTTCAAATAATGTCGAGTGACCATGAGCCCTTTCCCCCTTCTGAGTATGGTGTCAAGGAAGAACCCCTCATTGAATATACTTTATCTTCTTGGGCACCCCCTTAGGGTCAGGATGAATCTATAATCTCCCCTTTTCGGTTTGATCATCATGGGCGACCTACTTGTGTTTATCCATCTCATCAGTCTCCCTTTCCTACTAATCATCACTGTTGAGGCAATAAAATATGAGATAAATGATAATGGAAATAATATGCTTGAGGTTGCCATCCATCAAAAATTTGTGATGCTAATCATTGACATCTCTATATTTTGGTTAGAAGAGAGGTCTCATGGACTAGATTACAACCTTTTATTACCTCTTCTCACGTGATCATCCATGTGTGGGCATCATATTTTCCCACCTCCCACCCGCTTCATCCTGCATATAATTGTGTCCGCATTCGCTTTGGGATTTGCTACATGAGTAATCATACTGGCAAAAAGATTTATATTGATATGATGATATGTTGGTTGCACTGGCTTTATGATTACACTTAGTATTAGTTTCACACCATATGCATGCTAGAGTAGGATGCATTGCATGCTAATTTTCGCATTAGAATTAATGTCATATGATATTCCCCATGATACACTAGATGCATTTAGATAAAATTTTAGATATTTTATTTGATTTTACGGCCTAACATTAAGCATGGGTGATCATAAGACACTGTGAAAAACATGTTGCCCCGTTGGTTTAGCCTTTGATATGTGTAAGTAACAGGTCTACAGTGACCAAGAGATTGCTGGAGTTCTCGTGACCTCCTGTTCGAGTAGCTTCGCCCATTTCTTCGAGAGATCACGTCCCAGTTGGAGCCAGAAGTTACCCACCACTTTGTGGGTGATATCCCTAGGAGAATTTTTTTATCCAAGATGGACCTCAGCTAGCAGCCAACAACCACCAACTAGCTCGTTGTGCCATTTCTCCGCCACCTGAGCCAGCCATGTGGTCCCTCACCCATCTGTCATGATCATATGTTTGAAGGTAGGCCTCTTGAACCTAAAGGTATGTCTTGTCATTTGGTAATTGAGTATTGAGTTTTCTTATCATGGACATTTCTAGACATGGATTAATGGGGGGATTCGGTGGAAAGAGTGGGCTAGGTCTGTGCTTCTGTCCTCTAGACCTCTTTTGGATGTTACCCTTGGATCTTAGTCCCGTGGGATCTCCTTTATAGACGATTTGGTTTTAGGGTGGTACTACATGGGAAACCTCGATTTTGGTCGTGTAGTCCCGCTCCCTCATCCACATATATCACTCTCCTTCCATCTATTATATCCCCATTTGTCATCTTTCCCACTTGGGTCCACATAGGGTTAGCCTCCCCTTCCTCGTGCCCCCACTTGGGTCAGGCTTGGAAAG
Source organism: Pinus albicaulis (assembly GCA_034641835.2). NCBI lineage: Eukaryota > Viridiplantae > Streptophyta > Pinopsida > Pinales > Pinaceae > Pinus > Pinus albicaulis. The sequence continues at coordinate 53,213 of JAXQQM020071690.1, forward strand.
ATGCCCCAGAGGTTGAAGCAGCTGAAAAGAAAAAGTAAAAGCATAAATGGCCACATTCAACAGGAAAATGTACCAAACGATGAAAAAGATGGCCGGGACAAACATATTTAGCATGTGGGCAGAAGCCAATGCATGAGCTTTGCCCCATACCCATAGCAATCACCATGGTTCCATAGGCCTTGGATGAGCCTCCTTTATCATTCAGGAACCCATGATTCTCCCAACCCCAGGTGGACAATGAACCACCCTACCTTAAAAGGGGTATCCACTGTTATATCTTACACATCATGCTCTTATCCTTTGAGCCTTGAATAGTTAACCAAAGAAAAATCATAAAAGGAAAGAGGCATATAAATAAGGGTGGAAAAATCAAGGCTGGGGCACCTCATGTACCACGATTGATCCCTACTATACATTATACACCAAGTGTGGGCTTCCCTTTTTCTAGCTACCTTTGTACCCCGATATGTGGCCAAGGATTGCCCCTTTCATCCCCTATTCCATTCACCTCTTTATCACATGTCATTACCATTTGTAGGATGTACCTTGAACATACTATCCTCTTTAAAGGTAGAAACCACCTAATAAGGTACTTGGTTAACTCTCTTTGTAGCTTGGAGACATTAGCACATGCCAAAGCCCACTATGGAAGGGCATGCCATTATGAAGTGTCCACATGTTGTCCATGGTTTGTAAGCCTCTTTACTCAATTACTTTAATGACTTGTTGTGCTGGAAAGCTAGGGGATGCATTGGATCTTATGCAGGATTGCAAATAGTTTCCATTTTGAGTTTAGTTTCCTTATACAGGGTCCTATCTCTCCAGAGGGCTACATTGACACATGTAGGGTGTGTGTAGAGAGCCATGGGCCTCCACAACAGTAGACAACACTCCACAGATCCCTAGAGATTTTCAGAGATTGCTCGAGATTCACCCATTGGACGAGGAAGATGTAGCTGGTTCACTATGCACAAACACTCCCATAGTCGTACCATGCACTCTGTAGATGACCGAAGACTTGTATGCTGATGTGCCATCACTTACACCATCATTTGAGCCCTTATAGATGGTTTACAAGCATCTTCGACTTACTTGGAGACCCATGAGGTTATTTGTGTGCCCCCACACCCACTGAGAGCACCACATGTTTATTGTTTGGAGAACAAGAGGCCAACCCCTTGTCCATCACTTTTGGGAGTCATATTCATCATTATGGTACTTATGGACTTCATCGGCCTCTTGTAGGGCCCAACGACATGAATTATTCATCATCTGACCTCTTGAGAGGCTTATTATTTGTTTATGAGCTAGTTTGGTGGACTTGTCACCCAAAGTAAGTTATTTTGCACATTATTTTATTTTAGGGGCTAATGTAGGCTCAATTAGGTAATTCGAACTTCTAAGAAGTGTATAAATAGGAGTGACATGAATTCATTTTGAACCATCACTTGGATTGGATCATTCTCTCTCTTGAGATTTTTGCTATTCCTACTTGGTGGACGAAGTTCGAGCATGGATGAATTTTGATGTTTGGATTATATTTTCTTATCTTGGAGCTTCTTGATTGGAAAATGTATTGATGGTTGAATATATTCTCTTACATGTAAGTACAAACTTAATGCTATTTTCTTTTACTTTGTCGCATGCATTGATAATGGGATTTTCGCTATTTGAGGGCTAATTGTTGCATGCATTTACTGCTAAATTGTGGAATTATGTTTCTATAAAGCATATCTCTATGTATGGGCCATGTATGTGGAATGAATTTTCCTAGAGATTGAATTCATCTTGATAAGCCATCTTGATTTGCAAACGAAGTATAAACACTTTAAGGTCACTCTCATTTGTCCTAATGTCAAACGAAGTTGTCCTTAGAGCCTCCTTGAGCTAGAAACACAATCCATTCCCATTATTCTTCTTGACTCCAATATCCCCAAAGGAATTAGACACTGGTCCACCATAAGGTGATCACCCTAAAACCATTTTTCTTCACCTTTCCCTCCTCTCTAGGTATAGCCACGTTGGGCCACCTAGGGCATCATTTTCCTCACAAAGTACACATAGAGAAAGTTCGATCTCATGGCCTTTCTTGTGTAGGTGTGTCCTCAAGGTCTCCTCCAAATTTGAAGAAATTTCGACAGTGGAATTGTGAGAGATCCCAAGCCCTAGCCCTGAGACCGAACTTTGCCCTGGGTTTCCCTAGGCTAGTGCCTCATATGATCATTTTGGCACCTTTAAGTGGAAATTATTTCTTTGATTCTCTTCCCCTCCTTGTTTGGGTTAAGATCATCATTGGTTGCTAAACTCCGTCTTCTTAACCTGGTCTGGGTCCACTTGGTCCCGTGTGGTCCCATTTCTCACAAAGACAATTCTTAGTAGACAACTTGGGAATCCAAGTTTTGTAAGGATTTTAGAGATTGGGAAGCTCCTTCAGGAGTCACACTCCTTTAACCTAGCCCTTAAATCCTCACCACCTTCTCCTAGAAAGCCTTGTACCTTTCTTAAAGAGAAAACAAGCCCCATTCTTGACTCTCTTCTAGGAAAGAATCATTGAGGTCACTTCATATCCATTTGCTGATGTATCCTTCATAAGTGACTCTTTATATACTGGGTCTCCTCCCATCGGTGAAAGTCCATAAAGAGTAGGGAGCCTTAGCTGAGGTGACAGTGGGCTAAGTCTCCATCGTTTCCTTTTGACGTAGCAGTTGTCCCTTCAAGAGTCCCTTTTAGGGCCCTTGCTAGTTTGAGTGGTAACAGGCTGAATATCTAGAATACCATTTGGGCTTCTTGCTTTCCTTGAATGTACCTTGAGTTGCCCCCATGTCCTTCTGCATCTAGTAGTGTAGACTTTAACCAGTTAGGTCTTTTTCTAGTTTCAGGGATTACCGTAGTTTGTATAGGTTCATAGGGACCTTCATCTTCATGTTTTAAATCTTCTTCTTCCCTAGTAACTTCTTCTTCGGATACAGAAAGTTCTTCATCATCAAAGTCCATAGGGAGATCCTTTGATTTATTGAATGCAATACTTTCGTTAAATATCACATCTCGACTGACTTCTATTCAGTGCCCTTCTTTTCTGTAGATCGTATAAGCCTTAGAAGAGTAACCGTAGCCAACAAACGTTCCCTTCATGGCTGATGGATTCAACTTCTTTCTCTTTTCCTTTAGTATATGATCCACGGTTGGTTTCTTCCCAGTGAACACTTCTTTAGGAATTTTTTTATATAGTGACCTATAGGGACTTCGATTTTGTATGTAGATTGTCTTTGTAGCTTCACCCCACAAAAATTTCGGTAAATCTTGATCATGTTGTGAAAAATCCTAGATCTGGATTCCTACTACAACAAATCTAAATTACTTCTTCTATTATGTTTCATAATTATTTCATTACAGTGAAATATCAAAGTAATTTCTGAAGTAGTCTACACAAATAATGTTGCGGAATAAATCTAAGTGCTGAAACAATCTGAACAAAATACAATGAAAAAATCCCACAATTGACAAAGTTATTTTTGGACTAAGTCCCTGGAAAAACCCAACTCGGGAAAACCGGTGCAACAGATCTGAGGGTTTGTATTATTAAGCAACAAAATCTTGAGTACAACTAGGGTGCCAACATCTAGAAAACCCTTCAGAGAAATCTAGATAATTTGGTGAAAAATGTGAGATATACCTCACTCTGCAAGTCTCCGGCTGATCTGACAGCGTTGGTGAAGCCCTCACTGCCTCTGCGTGATTTCCTACGCTGGAACTGCGTAAGCCTGCATGGGCAAGCTTGAGGAACTGTGTCACCTTCCTCTGCAACTGATCTAGCTGATCTAAGACTGGATTTTGGCCCTCCTGGCTCATACACCCCAATCTCTAGCTATCTCCAGACTGACTCCAAGAGACACTGCACTACTTTTGCGTGATTTACCGCAGGGACTGCGTCACCTCTTCAGAAAACTGCGCTGTCTCTCTCTGCATCACTGTTGCCTCTCTCTGAAATGCACTCCTAGTCCTCCTGACCAGTTCTTCTTCTGCCCCTCTCTGAATCTGATCACTGAATCAAAATCACTTAGCAAACCCTGCCCTAGTGATTCTATTCTGATAAAAAAGTGTGTCTCCTCACACAAATTCGAAAATGCTCAATGGCTCAAGTGTCTGAATGTGTTTTCCATAGGCCCCTCACCCTCCTTATATTCTTTTGTTGAACCTTCAACGGCCAAGATTAAAACATAATCAAGGGCTAAGATTAACTTGGAGGTGATCCATGACTTTATCTAGAAGATTCACACTTAGTTTAATTAATACCCTTTAATTAATCAGTTTCCCTAAGTTTAGACTTGGGAAAACATTAAAAAACAATTAATTATTTTAATTAAACCATCTCTAAGTGGAATTTTCATAAACCATTTCTGGGTTTTATGGAATACATGTGTCCTAGCCTATATACAAGGTTACAAGGCTAGAGCACATCTGATGCTACCATAAATCAACACATGTATCATTGCTTTTACACTTTTTTCAATGGATCGATTGTTTCTTTTTGCAACTCCATTTTGTTCAGGATTATATGGGACTATCGGTTCCCGCTTAATCCCATACTCCTTATAGAAAGCGATGCTTTCCTTAGATGTGTATTCTCCTCCATTATCAGATCTTAATATTTTGATTCTTCTTTCTGTAAGGTTCTCTACTTCAACTTTGAATTCTTGAAATTTGGTTAAATACTTCATACTTGGATTTTAGTAAGTTAACCCAAGTATTCCTTGAATGGTCATCTATAAATGTGACGTAATATAGATGACCTCCAAGTGATTTAGGAGTCATAGGAACACAAACATTAAAATGAATAAGATCCAAGATTTCGTTTGACCATGGAGCACTGCTTCCAAATGGTCTCTTGGTGTTCTTACCTAATGCACATCCATTGCATACTCCTTCGCGATCTTCTTTCAGTTCGGGGATTCCATCTACTATTGAGTTTAGGTTTGGAAGGATTATAAAATGGAGATGAACGAATCTTCTATGCCAAAGTTCACATGGGCTGATTTCAATGTGAACTAAAGCTTGAGCAAGAGGAGATAGCAACCTATAAAGTCTTCCTTCACGAATTCCAATTACTCTAGCATTTTCTCTGCTCGAGTTTTTACCTCATACTACAACTTTTACATCAATGAAAGCCACTCTATCACCTTTATCTTCTAAACTTGAAATTGAGAGTAAGTTCTTATGCAAACCTGGAACAAATAAGATGTTGTTGAGATGAATATTGCCTCCATTCTCTAGCTTTATTGAGGTTGATCCAATTCCTCTCATGGGATAGCTCTTATTATCACCAAGTTCTATGTAGTAAGAAGACTTTCCTTTTGATAGTGTCTTTAGTTGCTTTTGATGATCGGTCTTGTGCCTTGATCGTCCACTGTGGATCACCCAAATGCTCTCATCTTGAAATGTGCCAGTGAGTGCTGAGAAGAGTCCTTCGTCTTTTGTCTCGGTCACTTCCTTCTTTGGAGTAAGTAGTAGATTTCATACTTCTTTGATGCCTTTGCTGAGATGACTTGCTACCTTTGAACACTTCTTGAGAAACTTCTTCAATGTAGTAGAGATCTTCGTGATGCCCTTAGCCAACCTCAGCTCTGATACCATGTTGAGAAATCTATTAAGGAAAATATTAGGATGATTTATCTTTTCTTGATAACTGCTTGTGATGTTCTTTTTTTACTTTTTCTTACTTATTAGCTTCTTCACTTATTATTATGTTTGTGTATCATCAAACAACGATCAAAACAAGAAAAAAAACAACAATGGACAAGAACACAAAATGTAGGCTGCAAGCCAGGGCCAAAACCTCTCATCTTGAGAGGAAAACCCGCAAATCTCTTCTCTTCTTATCTATGTTGCATGGGTTCGCGAACCCAAGGGTGGGGTTCTCGAACCCAAGTCTCGGATTCGGGTACGGGTGCTTCTGAGAAGAACCCAAAAGAATCGGGTTCTTCTGTGAAGAATCAGGTTCTCCAAAAAATAAATTGGGTTCTTCTATGAAGAATCAGGTTCTCCAAAAAAAAACTGGGTTCTTTTGTGAAGAATCGGGTTCTCCAAAAAAACAAATTGGGTTCTTCTGCCTTAATGGGTACGGAGAACCCCGAGGATGGGTACTAAGAACCCGAAAATCGGGTTCTTTGGGTTCTCGATGACTGATTTTGACTGATTTGTTTATTGAAATTTAAAATTTAAAATTAAATTTTAATAAATATTAAGTTTTAACAAAATTACAAATTAAAACTTTGAATTAAAAAAATTAAAATTTTGAATTATTGAAATCAAAATGTAAATTGTAAATACTAAGTCTAAACCTGAACTAAGTTCTCACTTCACTTCATTTCATTGAGTTCATTTGTTCGACGCAGGGAAGAGTTCATTGAGGTATTCGTTTGACTGATATTCAAGTAGGGACGAGAGGTGGAGGTATCTGTTCGACGGAGAGGCGGAGGGATTCAAGAAGGGACGAGAGGCAGAGGTATTACGACGCCAGAGGCATTCATTCACGCAGGGACCGAGGACGCAATACATATGGATAGAGGCATTCATTCACACAATACAAGCAGAGGGAGGCGACATAGGACAGGAGGGAGGTATATACACAGAGGATGGGTGGGAGTAGAGGGAGGCGACAAAGGACAATGACAGAGGGAGCTATTCACGCCTTTTGTGAACTGTTATAACTTATTTTCAACAGAAAAACACTTTTTCTTAAGAAATGACATCAACATATAAACTGCACACTTAGATGGTAGATGTTTATAGTTTTAAATCGAAAATCTGATGTTTAGTGCAGTGAATAAGGAAGTGTGAGATATCTCCAAAATGGCCATGGAGAGTCTGAATTGGATATTTAAATTAAAGTAGAATTCCACTTCATTTGAAGGCTATTTATTATTACCTTGAGAAAACTTGAAAGAAATATGATAAATCATAATATACTATGAACAAAGAACCAACTAAAGCTTGCCTCAATTCTTTCAACAAATTCATAAATTTACCCTTTTACAGGATCCATAAAACTTGACCCAAGCCCAACTATGAGGATCATAAACAATGACAAACTTTTTTATAACTACTAAGTAGTACTTGTATTACCGTTACAAAGAGGAATTAAAACTTTAAATCATAAATATTTTACTTTTCTTGTTTAAAGTTGAAAAATTTACAAATTCATATATATTATAAATTATAATTTATAAAATATAATATTATTATATTTATATATTATATATATAAATTATAATATACTACCCCTGACGAACCCACGCACCCTATTTAAAAAAATGACGTACCCGTCTCCGTCCCCGAACCCACGTTTCCTGGCAACATAGCTTCTTATAGATTCTTCAATTGACAAATTCCAAGACCTCTAGACCAAGACCAATACCCTCCAAGACCAAGTCCAACCCTTTCGAATGATGTGCTTCCTTTGTTCAAGTCAAACCCAGTCAAATCTCTTCCAGTAGCACAATTTTGGCCTCCCAGCTGCAGAATTTCGGCCTCTACTGCAGGTTGAAATTTTCTGCCCTCCTGTAGTTGTTATTGCCACACGTGTGAGCTTCGTTTAGCCTCTCAGGGCATACTTAGATCTTTGTTTGGCTTTCTCTTCCTTCTAGAGCTTGAGGATGGATTCTAGTGACCTTTTCTTGACCTTCTTTCCTTCCTTTCTTCAAGATCGAACCTGAAGAAGAAAACCCTAGATCTAGTTTAGAAACCCTAGCCTTCCTTCGCACGTGTCATAGAGAAATAACCCAATTCCAAATCTTCTTTGTCTTCTGCCTTCTTCTTCCTTCTTCGCTTGAATGACTGAGTGATGAATGTGCTTCAAGGAGGTTGAGTTTCCTCCTTTATATAGGCTTCTCAAGGTGGACACAGCTCCTCAAATTAGGCCGACTTGCTAGATGCTAGGCAGGTTTGGCCTTGAAGGGTATTTTGACATTTTCAAAGACAAAAATAATTTTCTTTACAAGTTACAACGTGCCCGATGGGGTCTTCAACTTATGACGATGACTCTTTTGACTTCTTGACCTAGGAAAAACCCTACAAGCACTCAATGGGTGCTTGACCTATAAAATAAAAGACCTTGAGCATGAAACCCATGCTTCAAAATTACAATAATAATTTTCTTTTATTTTACAATAAACAAGAATCAAAAGTACATTTCATTGAAGACCGAACCTAGTTACACATTTTTTGACATGAATAAGTTTATTCGAGAATAAAATGCTATGGTTTTTTCCAACAACGAGGAGATGATAATGACTGCTGCATTTTCAGAATAGGAGGAAAAATATGCTGATTGAGTAATGATTTTACAATTTGAATGAATGTGTCTCATTCGATATTGAGTTTAATCATTGCCTAGATACATGTTTTCATGCTGCTAGTGTTTGAGTAATATATGATGTATTCAAAAGTTTGCTCATAGAAATTTTGGTTTTTTCTCTTTCTTCCCGTGTAGTTTGCAGTGATGCAATTTGTCGTAGTGAGCAACGTTCAATGTCTTTTCTGGTAGTTATGTGCAAGGAGAGATCTTGTAGGGTTGACCACTTACATTGCTGGTTATAATGGCATTTTGATTATGATGATTGTTTTTGCAGGATTGACTGATTGTAGCATTGGTTGTTTGAGTATGTTGATTGTTTAAGAGTCTTGTCAATTAGGGCTAAGTTTTGTATAAGTTCACCTTGATTGAACACCGGATAGATTAGGTGCGTGTTTTTCAGTCTCATAGTCAATTTTCAGTGTGTTTTTGGGGTTTGTGTGTGTGAATTCATTTTTCAGTGTGTTAAGTCTTCATAATCAAAGTTGTTGAGCCAAATCTAGTAAACAGGTATTCATCCAATGCTTACAGATATGTGCTAGTTGCATATGTCAATTAGTTAGAAGGTGCTGTATTTTGTTTTTAAAGCATGCTATTGCAATGACTCTTTCTATTACCTTTGCTTCTTGAGCAGGTTCTCTCAGCAATTGCGGCTCTCTATTACCTTTGTATTCCATCAACAAAGGCAGGTTTGTTTCATTCAACATTTCTCTCTATTATGTCATTTATGTTTGGAAATCATCATCAATTCTCTTCTAGGGGGTTTTTGAGTCTGTTGGTTGGATCTTTGCAATTGTAGAGATCTTAACACCAGAAGTTATTGAGGCTATGAGGAAATATGAAGCGGCTAGATCAATCAATGGCAGGTTCAGTAATCTAGCAAAGGCATTTTTGGATAAAAATGTTAAAAGTTGATCTAGTCTTTCAACATTTTGTCGCGGCATTTCACAATCTCAATCCCTCTTGTAGTAGCAACATCTCTACGTTAAATTTGTATATGTATTTCAGGGAATATATTCCTTTTACAATTTAATGTGATCATTGTTTTACTTTTAATTATCTTGAATATATGAATTATATTGGTGCTAAGTGATAGGAATTTATGCACATTTTATGAATGTATATAAACATCTGGAAGGGATGCGTTACAGTTTTAATGGCAACTAATCAACAAATGCAATAATGCTTATTTTAATTAGCCTTACATTCTTGTTCTTTTTTATTGGGTGGATAAATTTAATTTGGATTTTGTCCATATTTTTAAATATTTGTTAAAAAAATTCAATTTTACGATATCATTAGTGGTTCATGATGATATAACCTACTAACTGTTAGCCTGGGCCCTGAACCAAGGTGAGTTACAAGGCTCTTAACAAAACTCTCAAGTAGAACTATTTTATATAAAATAAAATTGTCGATATCCGAGGACCATCTCTTATAACCACAGCAGTAATAGTGGATCAGAATAGGACCAATTTGATACATCAAAACAAACATATTGAAATGCAATTAGAAAGAAAAACCTTTAAAGCTAAAGTAAAACTACTGTACAATAGTTTCAATTAGGGCCAGTCCTTCCTATAATAACTACAAGCAGTGTCTAAGTTCTATGTGCTGAATCTCCTTGGATTCATTGATCTTTGCTGCATGATAATACAACCTATTTGATCATTAACAAGATATGACAGCCTCGGTTTCGTGGACATGATAACCCTCCATGATCCTTTCACTGACGTTGTCTACTTCCTCTGACTTGTAGTATTCTAGGAGATCTGTTGTTGTCTCACCGAGTCCATAAGATTCCAATTGAGAGTGTTGAAGCATGTAGCATATTTGTCTTCAATGACTTACATCAATATGAAGCTCTAACTTCCAAATTTATCAGATCCTATTGGAAATACTAAGAGGGGGGTGAATTAGTATTTCGTTGATTTTTCTCAATTGGTTAGTTACTATCAATTATTCAGAGCAATAGAACATATATAAACAACATGACACAACATTACATCAAGAGAGTACACTGAATTTGTCGTCCAAACAAAGTGTTGTTATGTATAATATACATACAACATTACCAGACAAAGTCTGGAAGGAAGTACAAGACTCCCGAGTCTGAAGATATGCAGACTAAGTCTGAAAAGTATTTAGCCTCCTTTACAGTCAATCAATTGCTCAAACACCACTGCCCAATGTTGTCACTGATCACTGCTATTCTCTCTCCACTGCTGTCACTAATCACTGCTATTCTACGTCCATTGTTTTTCTTCTTCCCCACTGCTATACTTTGTCACTGCTACCCTTTGTCCACTGTTGTACTCTTTTGCTCATGTCCTTTTTACTGTTATCACTGCTTCTGTCCATGCTGCCACTGCAACTTCAACTTTTTTCCACGTTGACACTCACTATTGTCTCCGTTGGTTAAGGTTGTCATTGATGCCAATATGGCATTAACCGAGATGTCAATATACTTTATGAAGCCATACTCATGATGATGTCATACTCTTGAATGACCACACTTAATGATGGTACTTAATGAAAGTTGGAAGACATGCATGATACACTCATTGCTGATATCCTACATGATGACATTATGATCCTACAGTCAAAACAATGGAGAAGCCCAACAATGGAAATGCCAAACAAAGAAGACATGCTGTCCCAATCACCTTCTGCACATAAAACTTCAAGGACAGTTACAAAGAAAAATGAATTTTGGCATCTTGGAGGCAGCCAATCACAATGAGCCCTAGACCATCTTGAAGAGGATTTTTTCCCTCTTTCTACCAAGCCCTCACTTGCCCTAAAACTCCCAGTGGTTGATGAGATACTGAATTTTTAAGTTAAAAAAAATAAAATAAAAAAAAATAAAATAATAATAATAATAATAATTAATTGTGAGCCGACCTACACCCACACTCTCATGTCGGCCCTTTTCCCCAACAGTCACGTCCTTTCAAAGATGACAAACCACTATAAATATAAAGGTAAACTCATTTGTTTCAGTCAAGAATTTTCGGTGATTATCTCAGCGAATGTGAGGACTGCAACTCAGTGAAAAAGGCAAAGCACAGGAAAAAGGAACAGGTTCACATCTCGTGAATCCTTAAGGAGAAGAACAACCCATTTATCTAGCACCGCAGAAGCTACAGGACTGTGGATCAATATAGCAAGGGCTTAGTATTGTGAGAAGTTTCAGAACAGAAGTGTGATTCCACTTCAGGAACTCGGATCTGTATTTGTGATCTCACTACACCTCGAAATTGCAGCGTAGGACAGTCATTACTGTCACCCTCGGACCAGGCCTGTGATACTACCTCGTGATGCAGCAAACTATGACAGAAATTCAGACTTGATTGCCGTGGGAAAATAACAGTCCAGTGGAGGCTCAGTTATAGACAAGTAAGAGGCTCAGAATTAACAGACAAGCTCATTCAGACCTTGATCTAACCACATAAGTTACAGTGAGCTCGGACCTACAACAGATTTGGCTCATTCTAGTATAATACAGGAGCTCGGTCACCTACAGCAGATTTGTGTTATCCTGTGTGTGGACGGTCTTCTAGTGCAACTTCAGAACTCAGATTTGTACGTTATCTACACATCAATGAAGGTTAAATTCTGTGATTAGAGGTATTCCCTCAGATCTGTGAAGACATTCTCTTGTAGCAGATTTGAAGGCTCCTTGGACAGTGACATAGTTGGATTTCAGAATTTCCTCATGAACTAATATTGCAGTAGTGAAGTCAAATGGTGGAGAAGGTACAATGAAGATATAGTGAAGTCAAAATCGAGAATTTTTGGATGAACAAGTAGACAGTGAAGAATTTTGAAGTGATCAGAGAATGAAGAATTTTGGAAGTGATTAAACAATGAAGAGTTATGTGAAGGATGTTCAAGTAAATACTATTCACATTCTCTATTAAACGGAGACAAAAGGATTGGTGTCCTTGGAGTAGGAGCTCCTAAACACAAGGTTGGTGCCTTGAGAAGATAGGGTCAAGCCCTAGAGGTTGGAGCCTCATCAAAGTCCAAGTTGGTGCTTGGCAACAGGTCAGTGCCTGTTTCATTAAAAGGGTTGGTGCCCTCACTCATCTATTGTATACTATTATTAAAAAAGGAGATTGAAGTTCTTATTAATCCTTAATAATATTATTATACACCTCTCTGTCTTTAATTGTGAAGAATCTAACTGACAATAATTAACAATTGAAAAGAAATACTGATTCACCCCCCTCTTAGTATTTCCAACAATTGGTATCAGAGCCAGCTTCTTCATTATCAGCCTAACAGCTGGAAGAAGGATTCTTAGGCACAATGAAGAACATGGAAGCAATAGGGAAACTGCCTATCTTTGATGGAACAAATTTTAGTTTTTGGAAAAAGAGGATGTCCTACTATCTAATGTCTCTTGGCCCTGAAGTATGGCACTCTGTTTTGGATGGGTACAAAGTCCCCGCCGGCCTTCCAACTGATCCAGATGAAAGAAGAGTCTACATTGCTAATGCCAAAGCTTTAAATTCCGTCACTAGTGGAATTACCGATTCCGAATTTACGAAAGTCATGAATTGTGACTCAGCCAAAGAAGTATTGGATAAGTTGGTTTCTCTATATGATGGGGACTCCAAAGTTAAGAAGGCAAAGCTTCAAACCTATAGAGGACAATTCGAGAGTCTGAAAATGGATGATGAAGAAGATATTGCATCATACTTCCTCCGAGTAGTTGAAGTGGTTAACTCTCTTAAAGGACTAGGGGAAAATATTGAAGAAAGCACCATTGTTCAAAAAATCCTGAGATCACTTCCTGACAGATTTGACTCCAAAGTAAGTGCCATAGAAGAAATGAAGGACCTAGATACTCTCAAGATGGATGAACTTCATGGAATTCTTATTGCCTATGAGATGAGGAAAGGGAACCCAAATTTCAAAGCAGGTTTCAACGCCTCAAGATCTACAAAAGAAGGAAAAGGATGGAATTGTAACAACGATGAATCTGATACTAAAAACGAGTTAGGTCAATTTGTACGAAGACTAAAAATGGGATCTAAGCTAAAAGGTAAGTACCCTCTTATTTGTTTCAATTGTGGAAGAATAGGTCATTACGTTGCAAAATGTCCTCATAAACATGATAGTGATGATGAAAAGGACTCTAAAAGAATGATGTACAAAAAGAAAGGGTTTAATAAGAAGAACTTCTTCTCCAAACAAGATGAGTCTGATGAAGATGAATTTATAGTCATCAAAAAGAAATCAACTAGAAATGTGCGTCATTACAAAGAAAGTGATGATGAATCAGATGAGGAAAGTAATTATGTTGGAAGCAAAGAAACGTTATTCATGGCATTTACAAATGATGATGACTTAGAACTAGAAGATGAAAGAAACATGGATAGTTTGCTAATGAGTGCCATTGAAGAAAATGAGAATCTACAAAAGAAGATAATTTCTCTCAAAATAGAAAGAGAGGAAGCCTAAGAAGGGAAGACTTCTTGAACATTAAGCTAAAAGAGAAGGATGATATCTGTGAAAAACGTGAAGCTGAAATAATATCTCTAAGAAAGGAATTAGAGGAAGTCAAAAGGAGTTGGCAAAGCTCTCTAGCTCTTGACAACATTCTTAGTACTCAAAAACCTCAACATGACAAGTCTGGAATTTGTTTCAAAGGAGAATCATCAAGTACAAAAAATAATGCCAAAAGTTATGCTGATGTACTCTCTTGCCATCCAAAAGAAGAAAAGTCATCTCGTCAGGAACAAAGTCCCATCTCAAAACCAAGAATTGAAGAAAGAGCAACTCCAAGAATGTTGGTTCAAGCTATGGATACTACAACAGGTATCAAACTATTTTTCTTGGGCATTGTTACAATTGTAAAAACTTTGGGCATCAAGCTAAGCATTACAAGGCTCATAAGAATGAAGCACCAAGATTGAATGATCAAACAAACCAACTACGTGGTCCTAAAGAGCAAGGGCAAATCAAAACTTACAATTCCTTTGATCCTTTGGCTAAGTTTGATCCGTCTTGCTCATTATGTGATAATTATGATCATAATGAACAAAATTGCCCTCTCAAAAGGGAAAAAGCTAAAAACATAAATCTCAAAACTGATAAACGTGGCCTAGCTCTCTGTGCTCATAGTGAATAAAATCATTGGTTCGTGGATAGTGGATGCTAAAGACATATGACAGGTGACCAAAAGAAGTTTATTTCATTGAACAAGAAAATGGAAATGTATCTTTTGGAAGTGGATCCGCTAAAATCACTAGAAAAGGAACTATTACCCTTGTCAATGGACTAGGAAAGGCTCAAAATACCTTCCTGGTAGAAGGGCTCAAACACAATCTCTTAAGTGTTAGCCAGATTTGTGACCAAGGACATAATGTGGTCTTTAGTACAAAACATTGTGAAATAAGAGACTCATCCTCAGGAGAACTTGTGGCGAAAGGAGTAAGAACACCAGATAATGTTTACCAAGAAGATCAATGTTACTTAAGTCAAATAGATGAAAGTTGGTTATGGCACAAGCGATTGGGGCATACAAGTTTTGATAACCTATTCAACATCAACAAAATTAATGCAGTAAGGGACATTCCAAAAATGTGCAAACCAAATCAAGTTGTATGTGGCCCATGTCAACATGGAGAGCAAACCAGAACTAGCCACAAAATTAAGGAGTTCTCAACATTGAAACCTTTGGAAATCACTCATGCAGATTTGTGTGGGCCAACTAGAACTCCAACTCTTCATGGTGAAAGGTACTTTGCTCTATTTGTTGATGACTATACTAGAATGATGTGGATATATTTCATAAAATATAAATCCGAAGCATTTGAATGTTTTAAGAATCTTAAGGCTCTCATTGAGAATGAGAAAGATTCTAAGATTAAATGTCTTAGAACGGATAGAGGAGGAGAATTCACCTCAAAAGAATTTGATGAATTCTGTAAAGAGCATGGAATCGAAAGAGAACTCTCTACTGCAAGGACACCCCAACAAAATGGAGTAGTTGAAAGAAGGAACCAAACCATTCAAGAAATGGCAAGGACAATGCTACTAGCAGCTGATTTGCAACCAAAATTTTGGAGAGAAGCAGTTGGCACTGCAGTTTATACCTTAAATCGAACTCAACTAAGACCAAATAATGAAAAGACTCCTTATGAATTATGGAAAGGAAGATCTGCTTCAGTAAAATATTTCAGGGTTTTGGGAAGCAAATGTTTCATAAAAATAAATGATGACTCACCAGGTAAATTTGATTCTAGAGTCGACGAAGGAATATTTCTTGGATACTCCACTAGGAGCAAAGCTTACTAATGTTACAACAATCGTCTACGAAGAATAGTGGAAAGCATTGATGTGAAGATTGATGAAGGCCTTCCAGAAAAAAGAATTGAAGATCATGAAGTTGAGCCTTTCTTTGAACAAAGTGAAGAAGAAGAGTCTGAAAAAGTAGAGGAGAATGGAGAACCCCAAAGTGAACATTCACAAACTCCCTCTAAGATCAAGTTTATTCAAAGACATCATCCAGAAGAACAAGTCATCGGAAATATAGATGAAGGAATTCAAACTCGAAGAAGAATGATAAACACCCCAAGAAAAGATGATGTTGCTCTATTATCTTTAATAGAACTTGAAAATTTTTCTCAAGCAAGCAAAGATCCTTATTGGATAAAGGCCATGGAAGAGGAAATGTCTCAAATCGAAAAAAATGAGACTTGGGAACTGGTACCTCGCCCAAAAGATAAAAATATAATTGGAACAAAATGGGTATTCAAAAACAAGATGAATGAAGATGGACAAATCATCAGAAATAAAGCCAGACTTGTCTGCAAAGGATACTTGCAAATTGAAGGAATTGACTTCGAAGAAACCTTTGCACCAGTAGCTCGATTGGAAGCCATAAGAATGCTTTTAGCATTTACTTGCTCAAAAGGATTCAAGGTTTATCAAATGGATGTAAAATCAACATTCGTGAATGGAGATCTCAAGGAAGAAGTTTACATGGAGCAACTAGAAGGATTTGATCTTGCTGTAGGAAAAGACTTTGTATGCAAACTAAAAAAGGCCTTGTATGGTTTAAAACAAGCCCCTAGAGCATGGTATGCAAAGTTAGATCAGTATTTGCAACAAGAAGGTTTAAAAAAGGGAGTGGCAGGTAGCAATCTCTACATGAAGATGGACAAGCGAAAACTTTTGATCTCTCTTGTTTACGTTGATGATCTAATCTTTGCTAGCAATGATGAAGAAATGAGCCATGAATTTGCTCTAAATATGTCCAAAAAATTTGAGATGTCAATGATTGGTGAGTTGTCTTACTTTCTTGTGCTGCAAATATCTTAAACTTCTGCAGGCATGTTTATATCTCAGGAAAATATCTTAAAGACATGCTTAAAAGATATGGGATGGAAGATTGTGCATCTATGAGCACACCGATGACCACAGATTGTAAATTAAGCGAAGATGATGATACCCCTCTCAAAGATGCAACTCTTTACAGGTCAATAATTGGAGCTCTCCTATACTTAACTGCTACAAGACCAGATATTATGCAAGCAGTAGGAATGGTAGCAAGATTTCAGTCAAATCCTAAACAATCCCATCTAGTAGCTGTGAAAAGAATTCTCATATATTTGAAAGGAACGACTGATTTCGGTCTTTGGTATCCTAAGAGTTCAATTCTTATTGTGACAACTTATTCTGATGCTGATTGGGCCGGAAGCATGGATGATCGAAAAAGTACCAGTGGAAATGCATTCTTTATGGGAGATTGTCTTGTATCTTGGCTCAGCTAAAAGCAATCATCTATATCCCTTTCTACAGAGGAAGCCGAATAAATAACCGCTGCTGATTGTTGTACACAAATTCTATGGATGAAGGAAGCCTTGAAGGATGTCAACATAGAAACTAAGCAACCAATTACTATTTTTTGTGACAATACTAGCGCCATCAGTCTTTCAAAGAATCCGGGAATGCACTCAAGGACCAAACTTATTCCAATCAAATACCACTTTCTCCGTGAACAAGTTGCTGAACACAATATCAGGTTGGAATACGTCAATTCAAAAGAGCAAATTGCGGATATCTTTATAAAACCCCTTCCACACGAAGCATTTGAGTATCTTCGCCAAAAGATGGGGGTTATTGCTCTTGCATCACATTAAATCAAGCAACATGTCAGGGATACAGTATGTTAGGGGGAGCAGCATGACAGGGGGAACACATTGGCACCCCATTGCCATTGATGTCAAAGGGGGAGAGAAGAAAAATATTGCCATCCAATGACAAAGGGGGAGATTGTTGGTTAAGGTTGTCATTGATGTCAATATGGCATTAACTGAGATGTCAATATACCTGATGAAGCCATACTCGTGATGATGTCATACTCTTGAATGACCACACTTAATGATGGTATTTAATGAAGGTTGGAAGACTAGATGATGATGTGGAATATCTTAGTTGATGGTTGGAAGACATGCATGATACACTCATTGCTGATGTCCTACATGATGACATTATGATCCTGCAGTCAAAACAATGGAGAAGCCCAACAATGGAAAAGCCAAACAAAGAAGACATGCTGTCCCAATCACCTTTTGCACATAAAAATTCAAGGACAGTTACAAAGAAAAATGAATTTTGGCATCTTGGAGGTAGCCAATCACAATGAGCCCTAAACCATCTTGAAGAGGATTTTTTCCTCTTTCTAACAGGCCCTCACTTGCCCTAAAACTCCTAGTGGTTGATGAGATACTGAATTTTCAAGTTAATAATGATTAATTAGTTAGTTAGTAATTAGGTTGAAAGGGCATGTCTAAATGAGACATGACCTTTCGTGAAGAGGCAGCTACCTAGGTATATAAGCATGCCTCATTTGTAACCATAGTATTAAAAACCGGAACCGGTGATCGGACCGGTGGACCTAATGAACCGGTAACCAGACCGGAACCGGTATAATCGGTACTGGTCAGGTCGAAACGAACCGGTTTTAAAAAAATACATTAAATAATTAATTTTTAATAAAAAAAACTATTTTTAAGATTTGCAACCATGATTCAAAGCCAATAGAGATAAAATATGCAAATTTTGCTCATTTATATACCATGCAAATGTGAATATATCAAAATGGCACCGAGTGCAATACATATCATCGAAAAATGCAGCTGCAATGAGGCTCCAAATGGCCCATAAAGTCCAAAAACAATGCTACAAGCTATGAGGCCATGGGCCTAATACAAGACTACACATGAATCATGATCAATCATCAAATTCATCATTGCTACTAGACACAAGATCAACATCGGCAGCTGCATAGACATCATCTGGATCAGAGTCTGAGGATGCCTCAGCCTCAGGGTCATCTGCAACCTGAATACCACTACCACCAATAACAATAGAAGTGGACCTAATGGAAGCACGAGTTATTCGAGCTGCATGACTAGTGCCTTCCATTGGTTGTTTGCCTTTCCTTGATGCAGCTACCAATCCTGGGTCTCCGTCTGATGGTGCCACCAAATCCGCTTCAAATTCACCCCCCGCTAATGCTGCATCAAAATCAAAATCTGCCTCAAACACTGGATCTTTAGTTTCCTCCACCCATTTTGATGTTGGATCAATATCATCCAACACAATGGGATCTAGATCAGGTGTTTTGCTCATCAATTGGTTCCGCCTTAAGCGAAGGTTGTATTGCACAAACACAAGATCATTTAACCGTTTCTATTCCAAACGATTTCTCTTCTTTGTGTGTATGTACTCAAAAACAGACCAATTGCGCTCACAACCTGAAGCACTGCAAGTTTGGCTGAGGATTCTAATTGCAAACTTTTGCAATTGAGGACATTGGCCGCCAAATGACTTGGTGCTGCAAATAAAAAGACATTCATTAGTAACATAGTTCATTTCATCACTTATTTACAAACAATTTAACTTGAAAAGAAAAACAAATTGGAATTGCTTACCTGGTTGATCCACATCTCTTGCCATTTTCGCCAAGTTCTTTCCAAAGGTACCAGCTGCCACACTGAAAAGAGTAAGTTGTTTATGTGTTTCCAAAAGGTCTACACGGTTAGGGACCATGCGCTCCAAGCAATCAATCAATCCAGATCTGACCTCCCCATCCAGCTGATCTCCTAGCCGAGCTTTATAATGATACTTTGGGTTCAAAAAATACCCAGCTGCATGTATGGGACGATGGAGTTGATTGTTCCATCTGTTATCAATGATCTCCCATATCCGGCCATATTTAGCGAACTTGTCCCTGTAAACTGCCCGTATCTACTCCTTTGCCTAATCCATAGCCTCATAAATGTATCCCATTGCCATCTTTTCCCCATCCACCATCCTTAGCACCTTAACAAGGGGCTCAGTAATTTTTACTAGCTCTAAAGACCTTTTCCAAAAATAATTGTCAAAGACTTTCTTTTTGGTGTCTTTTCCATCTTGTCTACGAGCCACCGGGATTTAGTCCAATCATCAGAAGAAAACATTTTATGCAGGTTTTTCTGTTGAGAATTGAGACATTGCAACGTGAGGAAGTGAGTTGCAAATCTCGTAATGGCAGGCCTAACAAGCTCTTTGCCCCCAGTGTTTTTCCTCATTAGGCTCAATACCCATGAGTGGTTGTAAATGTATTTTGTAATGCACTTGCCATGCTCTACAATGTTTTTTACCCAATCCACTTTGCCTATGTCCTCAAGCATGAGGTCCATGCAATGTGCAACACATGGAGTCCAAAATATGGTATTATACTTGGACTCAAGCATCTTTCCAGCAAGAGCATAGTTTGAGGCATTATCTGTGATGACCTGCACAACATTCTGCTCCCCCACTTCTTGAATAATCTCATCCAAAAGCTCAAATAGAAGTGTTGCATCCTTCACCTTATCAGATGCATCAACTGATCTCAAAAACATTGTTCCTCGAGGGCAAGAAACAAGGAAGTTAATGATAGTGCGGTTCTTTCCATCAGTCCATCCATCTGACATTATGGAACAACCTGTTTTGATCCATGACTCTTTATATTCAGCCAAATACTCATCAATATTACAAATCTCTTGTTGCAAAAGAGCTCCCCTCAAGTCATGCACAGTAGGGCCTTTGAAGCCTTTTCCTGAAATTAAAACGGAGTCCGACATAGCTTGGTAATAAGGTGAGCGAGCAGCATTAAATGGGATATCTGAATCATACCACCATCTAGTAATGTACTGATAAGAAGTTTCTTTGCATTGTTTTTTCCAATGTTGATCCAAAGTGGGTTGACGACTTGGCTAGGAGGAAGTGGCTGTGGGATTAGCAATGGATGAGAAATAACTTTGGAGGTTGGGTCTCTTTGTTGGTTTTGATTTTTGGCCCAAACCAACAGGAGGAACATAGTGAAAGGGGTCATTGGTGGAAGGGATAGAAGTGGAGTCTTGAATCTCATAATCATCATACCCACTCTGTCTCATAATATCTATTAGTTCCCTCTTCCTTGCAATTTCATCTTGGATGGCCTTCTCCCTAGCCTTAGTCTCCTCAAACTTTTCAAAGTTGGCAAGGTATTTTGCCCTAACCGGACCTATCAGTTCATTAGGTGCATCACATGGCTTTACTTGGCCTCTTATTCCAGCCAAGTGTTGTTTCAATCTAAGAATACCCCCACCTCCAACACATTTTTCACAAAATCTGCATATCATCTTTCCATCAACCACATCACAATGGGCCCATGCACTGTCCTTGGTTTTTGGAGCCATCTTGACTTGAAATAATTGAAATTTGGAAATAAATCTGCCATTTAAAAAAAATTGCAGCTAAGATAAATGGACAACTAAGGCTAAATTTACGAAACAAAATGCACATTCAAACATAAAATTTTTGATAGCATAGGGCTAGAGATTTGAGAGCAATAGCATAGCTAAACACATGAGAAAACAAATACATGAACATCAATGAAATGATGGATTTTTCAAGTGAAAATCCTTGCCTGGCAATGCAAACTAGCTTCCTTAGCGTCCTCTTGAAGATGCCAACTCTATTGACAACTCCAAACTATGTCTAAGATAGCTCCAACTCCAACTCTGAGCCTCCAAGATCACTGCTTCGACAAACACTCAACACTCTCCAAGCTCTCAATCAAACTCACAAACAACAAATGAGATGCTGTGAGACAAAGGAGAGGCTGCCCCTGCTTATAAAAGATTGGGGAGGGTGTTTTTGGAGGGAAACAACCCTTCCCTTACCTCCACATCAGCCCTCAAACCCATCTCTGGCCGTGCGTGGGTCTGCGTAGGGGGAAGAGCAACTAACCGGCCGGTTAGCACCAATTAACCGATATTTCTTGGTCAAAGGCGGGGTATAATCGGGTTATATGGGCGGTTTGAACCGGTGAGCACCCTGATCGGCTGGTTTGACCAGTTTTCGGTTCAAACCGGCCGGTTTTTAATACCATGTTTGTAACATTCATAATCAATTCATTCTTCATACCTTTTATATAATAATATTTGTATCCTCATGGATATTTTCATATTCCAAGTCTTCTGGAGTATTTAACTTGAGAAGGAACTTTGTTCACTTCAGATCATATGCTGTCTTTTCTCGATTATTCTTTTGCTTTGTGTTTGGAAATATAAATGAAAATCTTTAAAAATATGTTTTTTCAATAAAAAATAAATATTTAATGTATTTTTTGCAAAGACAGAGTCATTGAAATCAGCCTGGTCGAGTCGATACCGAGTTGGAGTCCGAGTTTTAAAACTATGAATTAAACCAAGTCCCATGTAGGTGTTCCCTCTCAGGGTTGCGGGGGAGCGGCTCCCCCCCTCGAACTTGCTCTCGAATCGTGCTCCCTTCGAGAGTGACTCAGGAGTGAACCGGGAGTGCGCTCTCGTAGGGAGCGAAATTTTAGCTCCCCAACATTTGTTGCAATTTTTGTTTTGCAAACAAATTCCAAATGCAATTTTTTTTTCAAAGAAACAATAATTTATGAGTGGGGCAACCTAATGATCAAGCCTATGGCCCTAATATTGATATGCGATTCATGGTAATGTTACAGATTGCATATTAGGGACTAGTAAGATTCACTAAGGTTTCTAAACATTAAGATAAATTTCCAAAATTTGGGTGAAACCATAACTGATACTACTCTGGTGGAAAAAGTCTTAAGATCCTTGACTTCAAAATTTGACTCTAAAGTCTCAGCTATTGAAGAAAGGCAAGATCTGCAAACTCTTACTATTGTTCAATTACATGGTATTCTGACTGCTTTTGAAATGAGACAAGGAGGTCCTTCTCAAATCAGAGAAGCTGCTTTTAAGGTATCTGCAAGAGGAAAAGAAAAGGAAGTCGTCAAAGAATCTAGCTACATAACCGATGAAGAAGAAGTGAATTTCGTGAGAAAACTCCAAATAGGAACTGGAAGATTCAAAGGTAATCTTCCTTTCAAATGTTTTGAGTGTGGAAAATTTGGTCATTATGCTGCAAAATGTCCTTATAAAGGAAAAGAAGTAGTAAGAAGGAATAAGAACCGATCTAGCTCTAAGAAAAGTTACTATACTAATGAAGACAGTGATGGGTCATCTGAGAGTGAGGAAGAATGTGAAGAAGATCTTAGACTTCTCATGGAATTTGAACAAATGGAAGAAAAGGATACTTTTATGGATGCTCTAGAGGAAAATGATTTTCTTGAAGAAAACAATCAACTCAAACTACGCTTAGAAGATTATAAAATTCTCTTAGACGAACAAAAGATAATCAGAGAGACCATTGAAAAGCAGCTTGAAGAAGCAAAGAAACATATTGAAAAATTGGAATGTGAAGTGGTAAGTCAAAGAAAAGAAGTTGAGAAAGCAAAGACCTTGAATCTTAGATTTGCTAAAGGATCTGAAACCTTAGATGAGATTATCAAGGTACAACGTTATCCTCTTATAAAGACAGGTCTTGGATATACCGGAGAATCTTCTCAAGCTTCAGCACCAAACTATCTAAAAGCAGCTACAGGTGGTTTACTACATTCAGCAACTCAGCAAGGGAATAAAGGATCTCTACAGGGAAAGCAGGACCATCTCAATTCAAGGAACACTAACAGGGATAGCTTTCAAAGACGCTACACCCAACAGGTAAATTCAAATAGAAGATTCCATGATCGCAAAAATTTCTACTTCAATGGGCAATGTTTCACATGTCACAATTTTGGTCATAAAGATGTTCAATGTGTTGCATATAAAACCATCATGACAAGAGAAGCAAGAAATAAAATGTTGGATACTGAACCAAAGAAGAATACCTATAACAACTTTTCTCCTCTTGAAAGTGAAGTTGAATGTACTTATTGCAATAACTTTGGCCATGAAGAATCTGAATGCAGGAACAAGATCCAGCCAGAAGAACATGTTCCCTCAAGCTCTAAAGTGTGGAAAAAGAAAGAACCGCCGGTTGAAAATTGTGGGATAGCATTATTTGCAGAAGGTGAAGAAAATCAATGGTACATCGATAGTGGGTGTTCAAGACACATGACAGGTGACAAAAGCAAACTTCTTTCATATAATGCTCTAGAAAAGGAAAAGAAAGTTACTTTTGGAAATGATACTCCTGCTATAATTAAAGGAAAAGGGTCAGTATTTCTAAAAGAAAAGGTGAAGGCTAAAGATGTCATGTATGTGGATGGATTAAGGCATAACCTGTTAAGTGTAAGTCAAATGTGTGATCAAGGAACAGAAGTTGTTTTTAGTTCAAAATAATGTGTGGTTCGTGATCTTGATACAGGTAAAATTATTATAAAAGGAAAAAGAAATCCAAGCAACCTGTATATACTAAAGGGCTACAAAGATCAATGCTACCTGAGAAAATATTCAGAAAATTGGCTATGGCATAGAAGGCTGGGGCATCTGAGCTTCTCTCAAATCAACAAAGCAAGCAGACTTCAAGCTGTTCGTGATCTTCCCAATATTAATCCACCAGAAAGTATCATATGTAAATCTTGTCAATTCGGTAAGCAGACTAGAGTACGGTTTAATGCCAAAGAAGGATCATCAAGTAATCCTCTTGAACTCATTCATACTGACATATGTGGACCTGTGAGAAAGAAGACACCACGTGGGGAAGAATACTATATCTTATTCATTGATGATTACTCTAGAATGTGTTGGATCGGGTTCATTAAACACAAAGATGAAGCATTTGAAAAATTTCTAAGCTTCAAAGCACTAGCTGAAAATGAATTGGATCTAAAAATCAAGTGTCTCAGATCTGATCGAGGAGGAGAATATACATCAAATGAATTCCTTGAATTTTGTGAACAACATGGCATAAAAAGACAATTCTCTGTAGCTGGCACTCCACAACAAAATGGCGTCACAGAAAGAATGAATAGAACAATTCAACAAATGGCTAGAGCTATGATTGATGATTCTGGAATACCTCACACTTTCTGGGGAGAAGCAACACATACAGCAGCAAACATTCTCAACAAAGCTCATGTTCGGGTAAACAGTGATAAAACTCCATATGAACTCTCGTATGGTAAATCTCCCTCCGTAAAGCATTTTAGAGGTTTTGGAAGCAAATGCTTTATCAAAAATAATGATGAAAAGCTTGGCAAGTTCGAACCTAGATCAGATAAAGGAATTTTCCTTGGTTACTCATCTTCAAGCAAAGCATACAAATGTTATAATGAAAGGCTTCAAAATATTGTTGAATGTCTTGATGTTGTTATTGATGAGTCTCCTGCAGCTCCTAAAGAAGAAAAAAAAACAACAAAAGAAGATGATGATGACTTACGGCCTTCTACATTTGATATAGACAGTGAATCCAATGATGAACCTGAAACTGATCTATCTGAAAAAGCTCCATCTAGATATGTTCAAAAGAATCATCCTGAATCTCAAATCTTGGGAGACAAGGAATCAGGTGTACGAACAAGGAGAACTCTTGTGGGATCTTCTAGTCATATGGCACTTCTATCCACAATTGAACCACTCAATGTCAATCAAGCTAGCAGAGATGAATGTTGGAGTCTAGCCATGGATGAAGAACTTGCTCAAATTCAAAAAAATGACACTTGGAATTTGGTACCAAGACCTCATGATAAAAATGTCATTGGAACTAAATGGATTTTCAAGAACAAGTTAAATGAGAATGGGGATGTTGTAAGAAACAAAGCTAGACTAGTTTGCAAAGGGTATACTCAACAAGAAGGTATAGACTTTGAAGAAAATTTTGCTCCTGTAGCTAGACTTGAAGCCATCAGAATGTTTCTTGCCTTTTCAAGTTATAAACAAATGAAAGTTTATCAAATGGATGTTAAATCTACTTTTCTTAACGGTGATCTAGAAGAAGAAGTATATATAGAACAACCGGAAGGATTAATTTTGGGAAATGATGCAAATCTTGTTTGTAGACTTAAAAAGGCTCTATATGGTCTCAAACAAGCTCCAAGGGCTTGGTATTATCGTCTTGACAAATATCTTCATCAACAAGGATTTTCAAAGGGGTCTGCTGATAGCAAATTATACACAAAAGTTGAAAATGACAAACTATTGATTGTGGTTGTATATGTTGATGACATCATTTTTGGGAGTAACGAAGAATCTATGAGTCAAAAATTTTCCTCTGTCATGCAACAAGAATTTGAAATGTCTCTACTTGGGGAACTAACATTCTTTCTTGGCTTGCAAGTGCATCAAGCTGCAGATGGTATATTTCTATCACAAACAAAATATCTTAAGCAAATTCTGAAGAAGTATGGCATGGAAGAATGCAAACTTGTAAGTACACCAATGATAACCGGATGCAGTCTCAGTTCTAATGATGATTCTCCCACAGTGAATCAACCAGAGTACAGATCGATGATAGGAAGTTTACTTTATCTCACTGGGACTAGACCAGACATTATGCATGTTGTTGGGATTGTTGGACGATTCCAAGCTAATCCAAAAGAGTCTCATCTTCAGGCTGTTAAAATAATATTCAAATATCTTCAAGGAACTCAAGACTTTGGTCTATGGTATCCAAAGAATGCTGATCTTACTCTTCATGCTTACACTGATGCAGATTGGGCTGGAAGTGTTGATGATCGGAAAAGCACTAGTGGTGGTGCCTTCTACATGGGGCCCCGGTTAGTATCTTGGTTCAGCAAGAAGCAAAATTCTATTACCTTATCTACAGCAGAAGCAGAATATGTGGCTGCCGCATCTTGTTGCACTCAACTCCTTTGGATGATGCAAACCTTACAAGATTTTCAAATCAAATGTACTCCTCCTGTCCCCATTAAATGTGACAATACAAGTGCCATCAGTATTTCAAAGAATCCTGTTATGCATTCAAATACCAAGCACATTCCCATCAAGTATCACTTCTTACGTGAACAAGTGCTCGAGCAAACAGTGAAGTTGGAGTATGTTCCCTCCAAAGAACAAGTTGTTGATATCTTTACCAAACCTCTACCCAGGGAAGCGTTCGAGTATCTAAGACAGAAGCTGGGAGTGTTCTCTGCCAGTCAAAAGAACAAATCTGCATAAATTTAGAATATGGCAGTGGATACGCGGGTTTCATGAAACACAGTCGCGTATATACGCGTGTTCCTGCACAGAAAACTGCGTATGTCTGATTGCTGACAATTTTCTGCTTGGAGTCAGCTCTCTTCAGCACAGCTGCAGTGCTGTTTGGTATCTATGATACTTTTTGGTATATCTGGTGGTGTTCCAGTTCTCATAATTCTTTTCTCATGTTTTGATAAAAATGCCTTGATGATTTGTTGGTGAAAGTGTTCAGGATGCACAAAATAATTGGGAGCCTTAGTCATATGGAAAGGATGCTTGGATGCACAGATTCAAGGGGAGCTTTAGCGTTGCTGAGTATAATGCATTGTTGGCATTATTATGATTCTGAAATATGTTGTCCTTCTTGAGGACTTTCTGGTGTTGGTTATGAAAAGTCACATTTGTAATTTGATGAAAAGGTCTTGTTAAGACCCATGATGTAAGATTGTAATATTCTGTCTTGTAAGGACTTGTCGAATTTGTAAACCCACTTGGTTGGGTAGCTGAGTCACATTTTGTAAACTCACTTGGTTGGGTAGTTGAGTCTCATATGTAAATCCACCTGGATTGATCTTTGATGTAAGTATGAGTCATTGGTGATAGGAAGTTCATAGAGTCATGTACTTCATTGAAAAATGCTTGAAAATTCAGCATGAACTCAGGGGGAGAGTATGTTGGTTTTGGTCCGCCCTTTGCCCTTGATGTCAAAGGGGGAGAGTGACAAGGTGTTTGAATGGTGTCAAAAATGGAGAGAGTGACGTGGTGTCATTTTATTCTTAATGTACCTATCTGTTGTGGTAACCAAACACCATTGTGGTTGCCATCAAGTCCAAAGGGGGAGATTGTTGGCAATATGATGCAGAGTGTTGTCCTTGATGGCAACCCACCTTGATGAATATGATGACAACTTACTTGATGAAGTTGTGCTTGATAGAATATGTTCTTAATGAAGTAAATCTGATGTATCTACAGTGAGTACAGAAGGCAGTGAAGAAAGGAATTCAGATTGTGCTAAATCTATGGTGAAAGAGTATGTCTCAAGGCATACGCGGATCTGTCTAAGGGAAGTCGCGTATGCACGCGAAAAAGAATGTGCAAAGTCGCGTATGGGCTAAAGCGCTCTAAAAGTGCAAAACCAGGGGTAACCACCATGGTATTGACCCATTGTATTGGGTAATGATCCGCCTAATTGACCCCGTCCAGGAATACCATCGGAATTAATGTTGTTTTGGCTCATGGTATTGAAAAAGGATAAACCTATATAAAGAGATGAAATTCATTATGCAAATTATGAGGGTGGGTGCAAGATTTCTGAGCTTGAATAAATACTTCTCTCTGAAGTAGATCTGAATGGTCTCTCTGAAGTAGATCTGAATGGAAAGGGTTACACTTGAATGATAAATCTGAGTGTATGATGCACCAATGATGAAGAAGGGGATCTAGATCTGAAATGTGCTTGTATTTGCTAGATCTGTTTATGGAATGATTAGATCCAAGAAGAGGCGATCATCTTTCTGAAGTGAAGGGTTAAATCTGTGTGAAGTATCTGTTCTGAAGAAATGCAATGACCTAAAATCTCTGAAGAACCATACGCTAGTTCGCCAAAGAGGAAGCGCGTATATACGTGGCTTCGATGAAAGAAAAGCGCGTATGCGCAATTAAATTGGTTCTGTAATATGTACAGAAGTATACGCTGGTTTGTGTGAATGGAAGCGCGTATATACGCGACATCAGTGAAGTGAAAGCGTGTATGCAAACTAGGGTTTGTTGAAGTCTGTGGTAAGAAATGACTAATCTTTTCTGCTAGATTGCTACTATCTGTATTCTACTGTTCTGAGTTGTCTGCATCAGTTTGGTTGTATGATTGAGCTTACATGTATGAAGAGGGTCCAGTCTGAAAATATGATGAAACGTGGCCTACAAGTATTGTTCTATTGAAATTTGTTGGATCTAGTGTGAAAATTGATGAAACGTGGTCCGAAGGGGTGCTGAGGGTTGTAGCCTTCAGTCAGGGGGTTGTAGCTCCCTTCCAGGTGAGGCTGGTAAACGAGATCAGGGGGTCGTAGCTCCCTTCCAGGAGAGGCTGGTAAACGAGTCAGAGGGTTGGAGCTCCCTTCCAGGAGAGGCTGGTAAACGAGCGCAGGTGGGTGCCTGCGTGCTGGTAGAGTCTGCACCAGCACATATGTTGTAAGATGTTTTCTCTATAATAAAATATTGAAGGTTGAGCAACTGCAGCGGTGGTTTTCTCCCGACTTGGGTTTCCACCTAAAAATCCTGGTGTTCATGTGTGATGCTTTGTGTGATGGTTTATTCTGTTCTTACTGCACATGTTTACTGTCTTTTGAATATCTGATGAATAAATGATGGAATGGTTTAAGTGAAGAATTAATGACATAATTAGTTCTCTGTGTATACGCGAGTTTAATAAAGGGTATCCGCGTATATACGCGAGTCTGCTTCAGGAAAGTAGCGTATAGGTTTTGAAGTAAAGAAAAATGAAAATTTTTGATTATGCTGTAAATACTGATTCACCCCCCCTCTCAGTATTTTTCCCAACAATTGGTATCAGAGCAGGTTCTTCTGCAGAAGCTTGATCGCTTGAAGAAGATCCGTCGCAATGGGAAGTCAAGAAGGAGTGATGTCTATAAAGCCACCTCTGTTCAATGGAAGCAATCTGATATTTTGGAAGGTACGAAAAAAAGCATATCTGCAAAGTCTTGGTGCAGATGTATGGGCAATCTTGGAAGAAGGTTATCAATACCCGGCAAGTATTCCTACTGATGCAGCAGAAAGGAAGAAGTATGAAATCAATGCCAAAGCAGTAAATGTCTTATTAGGAAGCATGTCTGAACCAAAATTTGCTAAAGTGATGCAGCTACATTCAGCAAAAGAAATATGGGACAAAATCATTCTAAGCTATGAAGGAGACACAAAGGTAAAAAGTGCAAAACTCCAAACTCTTAGAATTGAATATGAAAATTTGAAGATGCATAGTGATGAAAGTGTTGCAAGTTTCTTTCTTCGTCTAGATGATATTGTAAATCGGATGAGAAATTTGGGTGAAACCATAACTGATACTACTCTGGTGGAAAAAGTCTTAAGATCCTTGACTTCAAAATTTGACTCTAAAGTTTCAGCTATTGAAGAAAGGCAAGATCTGCAAACTCTTACTATTGTTCAATTACATGGTATTCTGATTGCTTTTGAAATGAGACAAGGAGGTCCTTCTCAAATCAAAGAAGCTGCTTTTAAGGTATCTGCAAGAGGAAAAGAAAAGGAAGTTGTCAAAGAATCCAGCTATATATCCGATGAAGAAGAAGCGAATTTCGTGAGAAAACTCCAACTAGGAACTGGAAGATTCAAAGGAAAGCTTCCTTGCAAATGTTTTGAGTGTGGAAAAGTTGGTCATTATGCTACAAAATGTCCTTATAAAGGAAAAGAAGTAGTAAGAAGGAATAAGAACCAATCTAGCTCTAAGAAAAGTTACTACACTAATGAAGACAGTGATGGGTCATCTGATACTAAGGAAGAATGTGAAGAAAATCTTAGACTTCTCATGGCATTTGAACAAAAAGAAGAAAATGATACCTTTATGGATGCTCTAGAGGAAAACAATTTCCTTGAGGAAAACAATCAACTCAAACTACGCTTAGAGGATTACAAAATTCTCTTAGAAGAACAAAAGATAATCAGAGAGACCATTGAAAAGCAGCTTGAAGAAGCAAAGAAACATATTGAAAAATTGGAATGTGAAGTGGTAAGTCAAAGAAAAGAAGTTGAGAAAACAAAAACCTTGAATCTTAGATACTAAAGGATATGAGACCCTAGATGAGATTATCAAGGTACAACGTTCTCCTCTTATAAAGACAGGTCTTGGATATACCGGAGAATCTTCTCAAGCTCCAGCACCAAACTATCTAAAAGCAGCTACAGGTGGTTTACTACATTCAGCAACTCAGCAAGGGAATAAAGGAACTCTACAGGGAAAGCAGGACCATCTCAATTCAAGGAACACTAACAGGGATAGCTTTCAAAGATGCTACACCCAACAGGTAAATTCAAATAGAAGATTCCATGATCGCAGAAATTTCTACTTCAATGGGCAATGTTTCACATGTCACAATTTTGGTCATAAAGCTGTTCAATGTGTTGCATATAAAACCATCATGACAAGAGAAGCAAGAAAGAAAATGTTGGATACTGAAACAAAGAAGAATACCTATAACAACTTTTCTCCTCTTCAAAGTGAAGTTGAATGTACTTATTGCAATAACTTTGGCCATGAAGAATCTGAATGCAGGAACAAGATCCAACCAAAAGAACATGTTCCCTCAAGCTCTAAAGTGTGGAAAAACAAAGAAACGCCGGTTGAAAATTGTGGGATAGCATTATTTCCAGAAGGTGAAGAAAATCAATGGTACATCGATAGTGGGTGTTCAAGACACATGACAGGTGACAAAAGCAAACTTCTTTCATATAATGCTCTAGAAAAGGAAAAGAAAGTTACTTTTGGAAATGATACTCCTGCTATAATTAAAGGTAAAGGGTCAGTGTTTCTAAAAGAAAAGGTGAAGGCTAAAGATGTCATGTATGTGGATGGATTGAGGCATAACCTGTTAAGTGTAAGTCAAATGTGTGATCAAGGAACATAAATTGTTTTTAGTTCAAAAGAATGTGTTGTTCGTGATCTTGATACAGGTAAAATTATTATAAAAGGAAAAAGAAATCCAAGCAACCTGTATATACTAAAGGGCTACAAAGATCAATGCTACCTGAGCAAATCTTCAGAAAATTGGCTATGGCATAGAAGGCTGGGGCATCTGAGCTTCTCTCAAATCAACAAAGCAAGCAGACTTCAAGCTGTTCGTGATCTTCCCAATATTAATCCACCAGAAAGTATCATATGCAAATCTTTTCAATTCGGTAAGCAGACTAGAGTACGGTTTAATGCCAAAGAAGGATCATCAAGTAAGCCTCTTGAACTCATTCATACTGACATATGTGGACCTATGAGAAAGAAGACACCACATGGGGAAGAATACTATATCTTATTCATTGATGATTACTCTAGAATGTGTTGGATCGGGTTCATTAAACACAAAGATGAAGCATTTGAAAAATTGGATCAAAGCACTGGCTGAAAATGAATTGGATCTAAAAATCAAGTGTCTCAGATCTGATCGAGGAGGAGAATATACATCAAATGAATTCCTTGAATTTTGTGAACAACATGGCATAAAAAGACAATTCTCTGTAGCTGGCACTCCACAACAAAATGGCGTAGCATAAAGAATGAATAGAACAATTTAACAAATGGCTAGAGCTATGATTGATGATTCTGGAATACCTCACACTTTCTGGGGAGAAGCAACACATACAGCAGCAAACAGTCTCAACAAAGCTCATGTTCGGGTAAACAATGATAAAACTCCATATGAACTCTGGTATGGTAAATCTCCCTCCGTAAAGCATTTTAGAGTTTTTGGAAGCAAATTCTTTATCAAAAATAATGATGAAAAGCTTGGCAAGTTCGAACCTAGATCAGATAAAGGAATTTTCCTTGGTTACTCATCTTCAAGAAAAGCATACAAATGTTATAATGAAAGGCTTCAAAAGATTGTTGAATGTATTGATGTTGTTATTGATGAGTCTCCTGTAGCTCCTAAAGAAGAAAAAC
The DNA here is from genome assembly GCA_034641835.2 of Pinus albicaulis. Lineage (NCBI taxonomy): Eukaryota > Viridiplantae > Streptophyta > Pinopsida > Pinales > Pinaceae > Pinus > Pinus albicaulis. The sequence goes on from JAXQQM020071690.1 coordinate 85,749, forward strand.
AAACAACAAAAGAAGATGATGATGACTTATGACCTTCTACATTTGATATAGACAGTGAATCCAATGATGAACCTGAAACTGATCTATCTGAAAAAGCTCCATCTAGATATGTTCAAAAGAATCATCCTGAATCTCAAATCTTTGGAGACAAGGAATCAGGTGTACGAACAAGGAGAACTCTTGTGGGATCTTCTAGTCATAAGGCACTTCTATCCACAATTGAACCACTCAATGTCAATCAAGCTAGCAGAGATGAATGTTGGAGGCAAGCCATCGATGAAGAACTTGTTCAAATTGAAAAAAATGACACTTGGGATTTGGTACCAAGACCTCATGATAAAAATGTCATTGGAACTAAATGGATTTTCAAGAACAAGTTAAATGAGAATGGGGATGTTGTAAGAAACAAAGCTAGACTAGTTTGCAAACGGTATACTCAACAAGAAGGTATAGACTTTGAAGAAACTTTTGCTCCTGTAGCTAGACTTGAAGCCATCAGAATGTTTCTTTCCTTTTCAAGTTATCAACAAATGAAAGTTTATCAAATGGATGTTAAATCTGCTTTTCTTAACGGTGATCTAGAAGAAGAAGTATATATAGAACAACCGGAAGGATTCATTTTGGGAAATGATGCAAATCTTGTTTGTAGACTTAAAAAGGCTCTATATGGTCTCAAACAAGCTCCAAGGGCTTGGTATTATCGTCTTGACAAATATCTTCATCAACGAGGATTTTCAAAGGGGTCTGCTGATAGCAACTTATACACAAAAGTTGAAAATGATAAACTATTGATTGTGGTTGTATATGTTGATGATATCATTTTTGGGAGTAACGAAGAATCTTTGAGTCAAAAATTTGCTTCTGTCATGCAGCAAGAATTTGAAATGTCTTTACTTGGGGAACTAACATTATTTCTTGGCTTGCAAGTGCATCAAACTGCAGATGGTATATTCCCATCACAAGCAAAATATCTTAAGAAAATTCTGAAGAAGTATGGCATGGAAGAATGCAAACCTGTAAGTACACCGATGATAACCGGATGCAATCTCAGTTCTCAGGATGATTCTCCCACGGTGAATCAACCAGAATACAGATCGATGATAGGGAGTTTACTTTATCTCACTGGGACTGGACCAGAAATTATGCATGCTGTTGGGATTGTTGGACGATTCCAAGCTAATCCAAAAGAGTCTCATCTTCAGGCTGTTAAAAGAATATTCAAATATCTTCAAGGAACTCAAGACTTTGGTCTATGGTATCCAAAGAATGTTGATCTTACTCTTCATGCTTACACTGATGCAGATTGGGATGGAAGTGTTGATGATCGGAAAAGCACTAGTGGTGGTGCATTCTATATGGGACCCCGGTTAGTATCTTGGTTCAGCAAGAAGCAAAATTCTATTGCCTTATCTACAGCAGAAGTAGAATATGTGGCTGCCGCATCTTGTTGCACTCAACTCCTTTGGATGATACAAACCTTACAAGATTTTCAAATCAAATGTACACCTCCTGTCCCCATTAAGTGTGACAATACAAGTGCCATCAGTATTTCAAAGAATCTTGTTATGCATTCAAATACCAAGCACATTCCCATCAAGTATCACTTCTTACGTGAACAAGTGCTTGAGCAAAAGGTGAAGTTGGAGTATGTTCCCTCCAAAGAACAAGTTGCTGATATCTTTACCAAACCTCTGCCCAGGGAAGCGTTCGAGTATCTAAGACAGAAGCTGGGAGTGTTCTCAGCCAGTCAAAAGAACAAATCTGCATAAATTTAGAATATGACAGTGGATACGCGGGTTTCATGAAACACAGTCGCGTATATACGCGAGTTCCTACACATAAAACCGCGTATGTCTGATTGCTGACAATTTTCTGCTTGGAGTCAGCTCTCTTCAGCATAGCTGCAGTGCTGTTTGGTATCTCTGATACTATTTGGTATATCTGGTGGTGTTCCAGTTCTCATAATTCTATTTCTCATGTTTTGATAAAGATGCCTTGATGATTTGTTGGTGAAAGTGTTCAGGATGCACAAACTAAGGGGGAGCCTTAGTCATATGGAAAGGATGCTTGGATGCACAGATTCAGGGGGAGCTTTAGCGTTGCTGAGTATAATGCATTGTTGGCATTATGATGATTCTGAAATATGTTCTCCTTCTTGAGGAATTTCTGGTGTTGGTTATGAAAAGTCACATTTGTATTTTGATGAAAAGGTCTTGTTAAGACCCATGATGTAAGTTTGTAATATTCAGTCTTGTAAGGACTTGTCGAATTTGTAAACCCACTTGGTTGGGTAGCTGAGTCAATTTTTGTAAACCCACTTGGTTGGGTAGTTGAGTCTCATATGTAAATCCACTGGATGGATCTTTGATGTAAGTATGAGTCATTGGTGATAGGAAGTTCATAGAGTCATGTACATCATTGAAAAATGCTTGAAAATTCAACATGAACTCGGGAGAGTATTTGGTTTTGGTCGCCCTTTGCCCTTGATGTCAAAGGGGGAGAGTGAAAAGGTGTTTGAATGGTGTCAAAATTGGAGAGAGTGACATGGTGTCATTGTATTCTTAATGTACCTATCTGTTGTGGTAACCAAACACCATTGTGGTTTCCATCAAGTCCAAAGGGGGAGATTGTTGGCAATATGATGCAAAGTGTTGTCCTTGATGGCAACCCACCTTGATGAAGATGATGACAACTTACTTGATGAAGTTGTGCTTGATAGAATATGTTCTTAATGAAGTAAATCTGATGTATCTACAGTGAGTACAGAAGGCAGTGAAGAAAGGAATTCAGATTGTGCTAAATCTATGGTGAAAGAGTATGTCTCAAGGCATACGCGGATCTGTCTAAGGGAAGTCGCGTATGCACGCGGAAAAGCATGTGACAAGTCGCGTATGGGCTAAAGCGCTCTAAAAGTGAAAAACCAGGGGTAACCACCATGGTATTGACCCATTGTATTGGGTAATGATCCGCCTAATTGACCCCGTCCAGGTAGTTTTGGGCTCATGGTATTGTTTTGGCCCATGGTATTGAAAAAGGGGCTCATGGTATTGAAAAGGGTAAACCTATATAAGGAGAAGAAATTCATTGTGCAAATCATGAGTGTGGGTGCAAGATATCTGAGCTTGAATGAATACTTCTCTCTGAAGTATATCTGAATGGAAAGGGTTACACTTGAATGATAAATCTGAATGTATGATGCACCAATGATGAAGAAGGGGATCTAGATCTGAAATGTGCTTGTATTTGCTAGATCTGTTTATGGAATGATTAGATCCAAGAAGAGGCGAACATCTGTCTGAAGTGAAGGGACAAATCTGTGTGAAGTATCTGTTCTGAAGAAATGCAATGACCTAAAATCTCTGAAGAACCATACGCTAGTTCGCCGAAGAGGAAGCGCGTATATATGTGGCTTCGCTGAAAGAAAAGCGCGTATGCGCAATTAAATTGATTCTGTAATATGTACAGAAGTATACGCTGGTTTGTGTGAATGGAAGCGCGTATATACGCGACATCAGTGAAGTGAAAGCGCGTATGAAAACTAGGGTTTGCTGAAGTCTGTGGTAAGAAATGACTGATCTATTCTACTGTATTGCTGCTATCTGTATTCTACTGTTCTGAGTTGTCTGCATCAGTTTGGTTGTATGATTGAGCTTAAATGTATGAAGAGGGTCCAGTCTGAAAATATGATGAAACGTGGCCTACAAGTATTGTTCTATTGAAGTTGTTGGATCTAGTGTGAAAATTGATGAAACGTGGTCCGAAGGGGTGCTGAAGGTTGTAGCCTTCAGTCAGGGGGTTGTAGCTCCCTTCCAGGAGAGGCTGGTAAACGAGTCAGGGGGTCGTAGCTCCCTTCCAGGAGAGGCTGGTAAACGAGTCACGGGGTTGGAGCTCCCTTCCAGGAGAGGCTGGTAAATGAGCGCAGGTGGGTGCCTGCGTGCTGGTCAAGTCTGCGCCAGCACATATGTTGTAAGATGTTTTCTCTATAATAAAATATTGAAGGCTGAGCAACTGCAGCGGTGGTTTTCTCCCGACTTGGGTTTCCACCTAAAAATCCTGGTGTTCTTGTGTGATGCTTTGTGTGATGGTTTATTCTGTTCTTACTGCACATGTTTACTTTTTATTGAATATCTGATGAATAAATGATGGAATGGTTTAAGTGAAGAATTAATGACATAATTAGTTCTTTGTGTATATGCGAGTTTAATAAAGGGTATCTGCGTATATACGCGAGTCTTCTTCAGGAAAGTAGCGT
>JAXQQM020064153.1:0-57664 GCA_034641835.2 Pinus albicaulis
TTTCCATTAAGGACAACTTCATCTAGTAGGTTGCCATCAAAGACAACACATTGCATCATATTGCCAACAATATTATTTCATCAAGTAGGTTGCCATCAAGGACAACACATGCCAGCAGGAGATGTTGACTCAAATATGGTCATACGACCCAATGTATTCCTTATAGGATCTATGGGAACTTGAATTGAAACAGGATCAAAGAGAGAAGTTTAAGGCGATTGAGGAAAAGGCTCGTAAAGATAAATCTCCTCCCAAAAATGAGTTGGAGTTGAAGGTGTTTCATCTTGTGGTATTTCTTCAATCAAAATCAAACCAAGTGGAGGAACTTTGTCGTGAGCCCCGAGATATATTTTAGGTGGTTGACTACGCGATATGGGAGACTCAATGGCTACAATCAACTGTGGAGCAACCGATACAAGAAAAAATTTCGATTGTTCGACTTCGGGATCTAGATGTTTTGGTAAAATAACAATGGGATCCAAACCAACTTCCAGTTGAACAACGTCGGGTTCAGGAGGTATGGTCTCATTTATTGGATGGATCGTGACCATAGGTAGTTGTGAGGACTCCATTTCAACAACAATGGATGAATCAGGATGTGTAGAAACAACTCGAGATGACTCTAGTATATGTGATGATGATGTCGCACTAGAGTTACTGATAGTACTAGTTTTGATAGAACGATGTCGCCTTTGCCAACCAGAAATGGCTTCCAGTGGTAAAGGTGGTTTAAGTGCTATTCTACGCGAACGAAGGGGAAAGGGATGTTATTCTTCCACGATGAATGATTGATTTATGACAAAAACGAATAAACAAAATAAAAGGGTAAATCTAGCTACTAAGGGGAAAGAGCAATCAATTTTTGAGAATACAACAAAGAGCACAAACTAAATGCAGATTTCCTAACTTGTTCCTATGCAACACACACAATTATCTATATGCACATGCATGTTTTTCTATTTAGCTCCCTTTAATGTAAATGAATTAAAGGAAAATAAATGCACAAATCAATAAAACAAATGTTTTATTATGAGAAACAAGGAATGAAACAACAATTTCTCTTAGGAAAATGAAGGATGGAACTACAATTTTCCTACAGGAAATGAAGAATGGAACAAAAATTTCCTTTTCGAAAAAATAATTGATCTAATGCAAAAATTAACTACTTTGAATACGATTTTCCATTGATAAAGAAAAATAGCTAATGAAACATTGAAAAAATTACTTTTCAAAGGAGGAAGAACAAGAAAGTTTATTGGTATCTAAGAGCTATCAGATATCTGAGAATACAACAAACAAGTGGTTGAAACTGAAAGAAATGACAAATTTTGATGGAAATTGGTTGGCTGAGGGGGAAACACAGTCTCTAAGGGGAGACAGTGCATTGCAGAGCACCCCTGAATGGAACACAGTGCACTGTACCCTGACCAACAGTGCATTGGGTACAACTAAGATTATGAAACAAGTAGCTAAACACAATTCTAATGTAATTTTTTCATTCAAATGACTAACAACATAAATTAGATGCTAGACAATTTTAATCTAGGGATAAATTAAATTCCCTGAGTGTGGTGTTCCTTCACTCAAAACAACAGAGGAAAGACAACTATTACTTTCTCTAAAACAAGAAAATATATAGAAAGGTAAAGGAGCCTACTTGTGATTCTTTCGCTCTCATTCTCCTTCTGTCGTTGTTGTCGTCACTCTCAATCCAACTCAAGCCGCTAAATCGATTCCTGCAAACAAAAACAGAGAACAACAAACAACATACAATATACAAGTATGTGACTTATCTTAATCAAATCAAACCAATTAGATCTGAAATACATACATCATTCAAGAATACATTTCACAAGATATAGACATATGTATGGGAAAATGAACAAATATCTTTATTAACGAGTAGGAGGAGAATATTACAACCAATAGATCGATTTGTCGTCAACATACTCCAACTTCATTCCAGCCTCATCACATCCAGCATCATCTCAATAACATATCAGTACTTCCACTCTCTTATCAAATGAGAATCCAACAACATAACTTTGCACAAAATTCTTCCTCCCTAGCACTTAGATGAGTGCTCAATTTATAGGGAAACTTGTGGTAGTTTCTCAATGAATGGTTTTCTAATAATAGGAAAGACACGTTTCCAAGTTCAGAGGCATTAGATGGACACTTGGATTTAGAGCATGACACCTATGGACTCTTCTAGAAGGCACTGGCCATGTGGAGATTCCTGGAACAATGACAATTCCGCTCCCAGGTGACCAACGCACCCTTGAGCGTCGGGAAGTGCACCCTTGCATGGAGGTATTGGCACTGCAACGCAGTTAGTCCCTTGCAAAGGAATTTTGGTGAGTCATTGGGTCATATAGTATATACTTCAAACCTTGGAAATCTCACAATTGAAGTCATAAATGGAATGTCTACACTTAGGGCATGTAGCAACTGAAATATAAGGGGATGATAGACCTTATATATTGGTCCCGGGGAAGATGTCCAGTTTGACCAGGTCTTGGGGGATGATGCCCAAATTGACCTATAACAATCATACTTCATCAATGCATCAACTACTTTTTCTTCCGTGAAGATCTTAGTGGTAGCTACAAAAACTCCTATCTCATAATACATCATATTGAGATTTTTCCTTCTATTAGGGTCCTATAATAATAGGGTTGATAAAATTTTGAATTGACTTTGTTAGTCTTGTAAATATGTACTTACCTTGCTTTTTGCAAGTTATTTTCCCATATTTTTAAAAAAATGAAAAATAATAAAAAGCCAAAAAGAGGGTAAAAAAAGTCCTAAAAGAAAAATCAAAGGACTTAAAAAAAATATAGACCCCAAAAGAAAAAAGAGATAAAATAAGACCTGAAAGTGAGCAAGTCCAAATGCCATTACTTTTTACTTTTACTGCAAGAACAATGATTATGTGCAGTGTCATTAAATGGCATAATCCTTGATGAGTTAAATTGTTTAAACTTAACTTTTAATGTTTTCAATTTCATGTTTTAGATAGTGAATAAATATTTATCAACCAGTTTAATCTTGATAAATCAGTAGATAGGTATAAAATAATGAGGAGCTCAATAGTTTAATCTGAGCCCTCGGATGAAATAAGGTAGATTTAGATAGTTTATGCTTTTAAAGAATAAATTTTTTAAGGTTGCAAGCCTAAATGCACCTGCAAAAATGAAGAAAAAAATGTTAGAATAAAGCTGGGTAGGTAGAAAGCAGTGGAACAATCATGTAAATAATACATCATTGGTAAAAATCACTAATTTCCCCTCCCCCATGAGTGTTAAGTATTCTAAGCTATCGATCAAACAGGCTTAGAGAATTTCTCTGACTTTTGTTGGGACCGGACCCAAGGCTCCATGACTGGTTAGTTAAAAATATTGAATTCTTATGTTAAATCCTCATTTATCATCATCTACTTTTCATTCATACATAAAAACCACTTTTTCCTAAGTAAGCACACATTCTTGCCTAGTAAAATTGTAATCCCCATATAATTAACTTCATTCCTTCAGAAGCATTCATAAAACCCTCAGAATTACATTTTATCCTAAGTATTAGTGAAAGAAATATAAATATGAGCAATGCTTGATTTTATACTATACTCAGAGATAAATATGTGTTTTTTTGTTTCACTTCACTCCCCTTTCTTATTAACTTTTAACATATTTTATTAAATCCCTAAAGAATACCCTTTCCTAGGTATTAATTCCCTTATATTTAATAAACCCCAAAAAACCCACTATTATAAACTTTTGACCAAAGTATATTTATCCCATGTGCATAAATAAAAACCCAAAATATAAAGTCCTTTGGTATAAATATTATCATTATTCAATCTATTTCACCCCTAGAGTCTTTAAACCACGAAAAAGGTTTAAAGCGATATATACTATATATTAACCCACCTGCATATGTTTTATCAAAACACTTAATAAATGTTTTGAATAAAAAACATTAATCCCTGCTTATACCATGACTAAAACCTTTCATATATACCATTTACCCCTTGGTTACATTATAAAGGTTTTAACACATTGTTAATCCCAACCCGCCATATATATACCAATAGATAAGGCTTAAAAAACCTTATCTATAAGTTCCTTCGCAATGATTTTTATCCTCCCGTTGTATGCATATATATATATATATATATATGTTTTAAACCTATACTCCTCGATTATATTATAAAGGTTTAAACACATATTAAACCATTCCGCTTGCATAACTAAAGGCCGGTCCCACCTTTCTGTTCCAACGCAACTCTTGAAACAATCTTTACCGTTCGCATATACTTCTCAGATTCGACAGCTGACGATTGATATCGCGTAAAGAACATGCCCGACCACTCCAATACAAAATCCACACGAAATGGGTTGTTTCGCGATGAACCCTCCCCTCCACATGGCTTCTTTTGGTTGGGTCGCATGAGTTTGGACTAAAACTGCTTACCACTTAAAAGCCACGCGATAAACCACCGACTTTTCAAATCCTTTGTAAACTAAAATCACTTCCCACCTGATGCGACCTGTAATTAATGCCAAGGCTTAATGTGATCAAATGTTTAATAAAACCTTTGTAAATGCGTTATTTCACTATATTTCACGTTTTATCAGTGTTTTGCCCTCCCAACTGTGTAAAGCTGCAAAAAAGCCTCTGATACCCATTTTTACACCCAGAACCTCTGAAATTGCCTAAGAAACCTATTAAAGACAGCAGAGGAGCTATATCGCTCCAGTTCAACCTTAGAAGCAATCAATTCAACCAAAAGACTAAAGTATATCCTGTTAAAACCTATACCTGTTTCAAAACAGGTATTTTTCTCAGAATTTAACCTACAATCTATTGAAAAAACATTTTAAAAGAAAATAATTTGTCCTAAGATCAAAAAATTGATTAAATTGATTTGTCCAAAAGTCCCAGAAACAGGCAAAACCCTAGCAAAATTTTTCCAGGAACCTAGAATCCGCTGTGCCCCATTTTCAAAGGAATTTTATTAATTTTTCACAGTTATTGATCAATTTCAAGGTTTCAAAGGCCAGAAATCCTCTGCAAGTGCCCTATATCTTCTAAAAAACCATTTTCATCAGATTTTTAGTCGAATTTGCTGTCAAAAGACTCAGAAAACCCATGTTTTCTGTTATAGACCAGTTTTTAGCATCAGAACTTCATTTGAGAGACCTAACTGAGCATAAAAGCCAAAGAAGCATTCTATCTTGCTGAAATTGCCTAATCCAGCCTCTGTTATAATAAATTTTCCTCTGCAAACAGTTTAAACTTGCAGAAGCCAATAAAAATGCCTAAAAAATAGAGTGGAAACAAATCTGAAGGTTCTAAGATTCCTAAAGCTACTCCTTTCATGACTTCAAATACTTCAATTGTGGTCAATCCATTACAACCCCCAGTTGTTGACATTGAACACATTCCGTTGGCTGATACTGACTAAAAGATAGTTGATCCTATTGTGGAATTTAACTTGATAGATATCCATAATTGGTGCTTTGAAAAAGTTCTAGATAAAGAAGATGAAGTCAATCTTTGGGATTCCCATTTACCAAATTATGTGGTTCCATTAACTTACCCTTGTCAAGAAATTATCAAATTGTGTTAGCAATACTATGTTCCAGAACAAAGATCCATTGTGAATGCCAAGAAAGAATTCCTATTTACCATCACTGCAGAGTCAATAAACCAAATTTTGCAGCTCCAACCAGACCCCCAAGAAGTTCCTCTGTCTATTGAGGCCTTAACCCAACTATATCTTGGCTTAGACTTTCCTAAAAGGTTTATGATCTTTCAGACCTTTATTCCTTCCCATGTAGAAATCCCAAAAATAAATCCTCCATATTCTACTGAAAACTTTCCAAAAGGATCAAGACATATAATCTCTATGCTTTCCTTCATTCTTGAGTATTTCACAAATGAGCATATTGATGAGTCTATCTTCGGATTTTTATCCACCCTTTCTCCAAGTCAACCGCCCTCAATAATCTTTGAATATGCTAGTCTCATTGCTGATAGTATTCATTATCAATTGAAAAAATTGCAGCTGGAAGGAGTATTCATATATACCTCTTATCTATTCCACTTATTTCTATTTTTCCAATCAGAGAGTTTTCCAATTTCACTTCAGAAGTTGGATATAGAAGGAAAACCTCTATCAATTGTATTTTGGACATCTATACTCAGAAAATAAGGGATAGAATTCAGTTATTCAGAGTTTTCAGAGTTGTTTGTACATCCATTGACCACCATTTTGACAAAAATAGAGTAGCCTAGAATCAGTGAGGAACTGAAGAGAATTTTGCAGCTATCAAAGCAAAGCAAAGTAGGAGATCGATATTTATATAGGGAATTTACTGAAATCAGAGTTTTTTGTTCTAACTTATTTCCCTACAAGTTACCTAAGCATCCATCTATGAGGATATTTGCCTTAGACTACATTAGACAGATCCTAAATTTAGATTCAATTAAATTTATGGCAGCCAAGAAAAAGACCCAATTTAAACTCAAAAATCAAATTTGACCTTTCATATGTAATCAAAGAGAAGCAGAAAAGGAAGTAACCAAGCAGTTTTTAGAATTTAAATTTGAAGAAAGTTTCCCATGGAACTATGATCCACAAGGGATCTTAAGTAAACTAAGGGTAAAATTTAAATTGACACCCTTTATCCATGAGCCAAAGCCAGAAATAGAAAATTTTTCCAATGAAAATGAGTGGGTTGAAAACACTTCAACCGAGGCAATAAACCAAAGGAATACTAGTCAAACTTTGGAAGTTTCCAAATAGCCACAAACATCCACTAAAATAATCAGAGAAGAAGAAGCTTATATTGCAGAAACTACCACAGATACAAAGTTTAAAATCATTTACAATAAGAGGCCAAAACTGGATACAACAGCTAAAGGCAAGGTAACAACAGATATCAAGGAAACACAGCCCTCGAATACCAACACTACACAGACAGATACTAATGTAGCCACTGTTGTCACTAGTGAGCCAAATCAGAATCAAGAACAGTTGAATAATGAAGATGCATAGATAATGGAAAGGCAACAAAGTATAGAGGCTTCTTCCTCACATTCAGCCGAGGAAAAGGATTTAGACATTTAGGAAAAATTCAAACAAATCAAATTGAAGAATGAGGAAATTAAGACTGAAATATATTGTCAGTTTTTGAAGCAGAATCCAAGTAATCAAAACATATTCTTATCAGCCTTTGATTATTCAACTCAAAAATTGATTATGTCAGTTTTACAGCCCACTGTACTAGTGCTAAAGACAGTGGCTGATTATAAAAAGGTTGATATGGAAGTAGCCACAGATAAAATGCATGAGTTGGATCAGATATAATTTCACAGGCAGACGTCAGAGATGCTCTATTTCACAGTGACAATAAAAGCTATGAGTGCTCATAGAATTCAAAATACTATTTCTAATATGCAGGACCAAATGAAGATGGATAAAGCTTCATTGTATGCAAAAGATCTAAGGATAAAGGCCTTAGAAGAGTTAGTATTGCAGGTAGGATATGATCCTACAAACATCAAAGCAGTTGAAGCATTGGTTAAAAAGAAAAATGAGGACATAGCTGCCTTGAGGAAACAACTCAATTTTCCTAAGGGAGAGCATCCTCAAACAAAGGAAGTTTTACAGGATCAAAAAGAGAAAGATGAAATGATGAGCTTGATACTTCAACTAACAGCTCAAATCAAGGAAACAGAAGTACAAATGGACCAATTTATCCAAGAAAAAGAGACAGTTAAGGAACTAGTCATTCCCACTATTATCCCAGTCATCACAGCAGCAGTACCATCTACTTTAGGAGAGAAATTGGCACCAAAAGAGCCACTGGCCACTGCAGTGCTAGTGACCTCTTCCACAACTTCAGGTACTGAGTCTTCTACAACAGCATTGCAGCATACAGATAATAGCAGTCAATTGGTAAAAGCAATGGAAGAGATGTCCTTGAAAACCAATGAAATCAACAAATTAACAAATATAATTGAAAATCTTGAGAATTCTACTAAATTGGCTCAGATCAATGCCAAGACACATGAACATAAAGCCATAAGTTTAGGTGAACAACTCAAGAAATTGCAAAGTGAGTTGGCTTTAACTAAACAAGTATCATATATCAAGAATTACCTATGGAACAATATAATTGTGGCCATTCATGATGTTTGGCCATCAATTCAGGTCATTTTTGAACAAAGAGAATTACTGCTGGCAGCACAAGCTGAGATTCAGAAAACACAAGAAGAATTGACCAATAGACCAAAACAAGCTATGAATCTTATCACTTTCTTGAACAACAAGGCTAGACAGGAATTAGAGGAATTGAAGATCAATGACACAACATAAACTATCCTAGAAATTAGGAAGGTTACCAAAAAAAAGAAATTTGATGAGACAACTAGAAGAGAAATGTGAATTTATGAATACTACTATAACAAGGTTCATGGTTAAATTCACAAATTTGAGGCAAAAATGATTGCCTGATATCATGGTGATTAATGATAAGTTAATTCCCCAGAATGATTATGACAAGAAAATTAGAGAGTTTGCTAAAGAACAGGTGAATAAGCCAACATGGCAAGGCATTCCAACAGGGAAAGTCTTATTGAAGAACTTTGAAGATTTGTTTTACTTGCAGTATGAAATCAAGCACTTATTTGTTGTCAAGCCCACCTTTGCCAAGTATACAGAAGCTAATGGGAATTTTAGGAAACTCAAGAATATTCAAATCCATAAAAATGAGGATTGGCAAGCATTGAATGATTTTCTATGAAGAATGAAAGGCAAACAAATGCAGAAGAAAAAATATGTTTACTGTTTTCACTGTCAAAACAGATTTTATAGCAGTAAAGACAGTTTACTGAAGGTTAAAGAGTATCTGAATTGAAGAATATTAGTGTGAAAGAGTATAAGTGAGAAAGAGTATCAGCGAAGGCAAGTCAAAATCATGAAAATATCTAACAACCATCACGCATGACACATAGGCAGTTAGCATTGAGCAACCTCTTGTCATCAAAAGAGTTCTATTTATTTTGAATAAAATAGGAAAACTTGTTGATTTGTTAAGCAAATGTCCCTATTTTTTATGTAAATATATTTTATTTTCCTAAATTAATTCCTAGAAGTCATCTAGAATATTTTGTAATACATTTTATATAAATACTTCACTCTTAAAAGTATTTTGGTGTGGAATAAAATTGCTGAAGATTACTATAGATATATTGTTGAATTGAAGGCTGTGTGTTTCGACTTTGAGTAGCAGACTAGATCACCTACTTGGCAACATAATTCAGGATCCCTGTGATAAGCTATTTGGAGTAAAGTACTCTGTAAACTTTTCATTTGTAATCTTTCTTTGTTACATGTATACATTTGTGTTTTAATTATAAATCTGAATGTATAACTAGGAGTATTACTACAGGACATGTTAATAGCACCCTGTTTTTAACTAGTTATCATTTCTTTGTTTTCTTCTGATTTCTGGTTTAAGGAACCCGTAATTTATCCCTCTCCCGTTTGACCTCTATCTACTACTTCCCTTTTCCAGATCAAAGGATGCTTAAGTTCCCTTTATCCCGATCATACCACCTCAAAAAATAAAATTTCCATAATCTCCAAGGGTTATCTATCTTGCCCTGAAGACATTTGACCTTTTAGGCCCTGATCCTAGTTCTGCTAGCTTGATTTAGACTCCATAGCCCAATGGACAAGTAAATTTCCCTCTATTCATCCCTTCAAGTGATTTTTTCCCACCAAAACAATCAATCAAAACCAAACTACCCATTCATAACTAGCCTAACATTTATACATAAAACAAAGATAAATTTTAATGAGAGAGCCCTCTGTGAACCCTAGGAAGGCTAGATCCTAGAGTTTGAAGTAGGTCTGTGGTTACCTCTAGTATTCTTTGACTTAAATCCAAAATCCTACAACTTAAGAATTTACTAGAGTGTTAACATACTAGCGACCATACTGGGGACTTAACCAATCCTCAGTTATAAGACTAGTCTTGAAGGAAAATTATTTTATTTTTATTTTTATTTCAAGATTATTTTTAGAGGTTGTGGGTATTGAAAAATTGTAATTCTGGCTTCTAGGAAAACCTACTATACCAGGTCTAACCCAAATCCTAACCCTGCTGTCATAGTAGATAACCCAGACCGAATTGGAAAAAGGAAGAAACAAACAGAAAACTTAGAAGCTGAAGTATCATTAATAAGAGTCAATTCATTACCTCAAGAATTAGTTAGTCTCCAAGACATTGGTTTTGATATGAAATTTGAGCATTCCTTATTTAAAAGAAAATCTAAAAATGATTTAAAAACTACTATTTTAGACCCTGTTTTTTTTTTCATTTTTGAATACAAAACAGAAAATTATTACAACAAGTTCTAAATCAAAGAAAGCTGAATATTAGACTAAAGTTGAAGAAATTAATGTTACAATTCTTAAGGATATTGATGAGGCTATTGAATTAGCTAAATTTTTTACTTATGCAAACAAACCTCCAGTTTCTTAATTACACACTACAATAATACCAGCTATAGATTCATCTCTGTATGCTGTTACATCATATATAAATACCACTCTCGACTCATCCACATACCCATTTATCCCTAGACTGCCTTTGCAGCCTAGAATACTTTTTCCACCATCCACTTCATCCACTATACCCACTAGTTTACCTTCTGATTTTGCAAATACATCATTCTCATTTCCTAGTAGTTCCACTCATATCCCAATATAATTTCCCAACACTTCTGGTATAGTTTTTAGTTCATCAGCTATCATTTCTAGAATAGTTCCAAGTTCTTCTACTAGACCTCCTAGTCAAACTAAGCTTTTAGCCATGGCTGCTAGATATGCTCCCCTTGTCTTACCTCAACAGTTGCATGACATGCCTCAAGATTATCAAAATAAAATACCATTTTTTGATGGTACTACACAATATACTGCTTAGCAACACATAACTAAAATGACAGACTTCTTTGAAATTTATGAAATAGATTACTCAGATGTTCAAATGAGATTGTTTGTTCAAACTTTGACTGGAGAAGTAAAGAAATGGTTTAATGATCAAGCTACTGGTCGCATAACTGATTTAGCTGTATTTTTTACAATGTTTTTGAATAAATGGGAAAAGAAAAAGAACCCCCTTCAAATATTATCTGAATTTGATGCATTAAAAAGAGCCCCAAATGAGTCATTTCGGGATTACTGCACTAGGTATAATAGTGTCTATAATTCTATCCCTGCAAATCTTAAACCTACTCCTTATTCTGTTTTCCTCAAATTCCCTGATGGATTTTATGCAGACATGGCTTATCAATTAAGGGAAAGAGATGCAGACACCTTAGAAAAAATGCAAATAGATGCTGTTAGTGTAGAAATAAACATATTAGCTGAAAAATCTAAACTCATAAATGAAAGAAGAGTGACTATCAAAGAAGAAAATTCAAATACATATGCAAAAATAGATAGTTTAGCTAAAACCTTAGAAAAAATGATGGATAGACTAGATAATATAGAGAAAAGACCCCATTGGGATAATCAACAATAGATCAGAAATCCCAACTTTAGAAAAAACATAAATCAAGGAAAATCAAAAGAAACAGGCCCAGATCAAACAATAAGGCCACCATTCCAAGAGAACTATGCTGAAATTTCTCAGAATAATGATGAAGATGAGGATTCAATGAATCATTTAATGGGAATAGATGATGACAATACTATTTTCCTCACTCAGGAAGATCAAGAATTATTTGATCTTCATCAACTTAAATTAGAGTCCAGTGAATCTTTTGATTATAAACAGGGTTATGACTTCGCCATAAATGAAATACATAGTCAATATAACCTCTGAAATAAGAAAAATAATGAGCCTTCTACCAAAAAAAATTCCCAAAATCAGAATAAGAAAATAGTAGAAGCTCCAAAAACAAAAGTTTTGCAAATTCTCCCAAGGGAGAACAAGCAAAGCTCCAATTCTCCCCAAAACATTTCTAGTCCTAAAAATACATCAAGTCCTAAAATTGTTGATATTACTGATGAAGTGGCTCAAGCCTCAAAATACACATAGAAATCTATTGTAGAAAAAGCCTCCAACTCTGTTAAATCAACAAATTTAGATCCTAAAACACCTTCTTCTGATCCTAAATCAGTAGATCCAAAAATTGATAATTCAAAAACACCTGCTGATAGTTCTAAGTTTGAAAAAACTTCTATTGCATCTCAAACAACACCTGAAAAGGAAATTAGAAGCAGTAAAACACAGGAAACTCAGGCAGAGAATATTAAACCAATTGAAAATAAAAAAATAATTGTAGAAACTCAAGACAAACCAAGCCAAAATATAGTTAATAAATAAGAACTAATTCAAATCAGTAAGTCTCAACCTACATTTAATAGTCAAACAGAAATTGCTAAGTTAAAAATACCAATTCCATTGATTGAATTGGTGAAGCATGACTTATACAAATCAACTATAAATGAAACACTGAATATGAATGATGGTGAAGATTCTATTAATTTGATGATGATCAACTAGAGTTGATATTTGGCCCAGATGTGAATGGAAAACATGCAGATGGAGCAGTCCCTCCATTTTATATCAGTCTTACCATTCATGATCAAATTCTACATAACGTTATGCTAGATTCTGGAGCTTCCCACAATTTAATGCCTAAAGCCATTATGGAAACTCTAAATTTAGAAATAAAAAGGCCTTACAAAGATTTATTTTCATTTGACTCAAGTAAAGTTAAATTCTTAGGATTAATCAAAGACTTATGTGTGACACTAGTTTAGTACCCTGGTAAGAGCATATTAATGGACATTGTAGCAGCTGATATCCCCCCTAAATATGGGATGTTACTTTCTCGCTCATGGGGAGCAAAGTTACAGGGATCTCTACAACTGGACATGATTTATGCTACTATCTTTGTGTTTGGTCAGCCTAAAAAACTATATAGAGAAACATTGATGAAGTATATGGTCAGTAGTGCTAAAAGATCTATAAATTTTCCAATTTACACTACACCAACTGACCTTGATTATTTTATCTTTTGTAACTCTGAAACTGATAAAATCCAAACTAAACTAATTGACAAGAAGAAAGAACCAAACAATGATAATATATTTCATCAATCCCTATGGCATTTAGACTTTGATTTCTCAGTTAACAAATTAGGAGCAGGAGCAGAAGTTTGGATAACAAACATGGAAAATAATCACTCAGAAGGCCATGCTTTTAGGCTTAATTCCAAATGTACTAATAACATGGCTGAATATGAAGCCTTAATTCTAGGACTTCAAATCATTAGAAACTCAGGAGGGCAACGAATTTTAATCATGGGAGATTCAGACTTAATCATAAAACAAATAAATGGAGATTATTCTGTTCATAATCCAAGAATAGACCGATACAGAGACACTGTGCTAGATTTAATTGATGATTTATTGGAATGTAAATTTACTTTTTTCACAAAGGAAAAATTCGTAATTTTATTATAAAAACAAAATTACATGTTACATGAGCTGGTAGTGTCAATAAGACAAACAAGTATGTCGCAGATATAATTACAATGAGAGAAAATTAGGTTTTCCTCGCTTTTTTCTTTTCAACCTTCCGCCAAGCACCTTGTGTTGGTGTGGTCGATATAAGGACGAGCTGGTTATCTTTCGCATGTGCTCCAATGTCCTTATCAGATTCCGATGTGTCTGAGGTATGTAGTCTTTTATTTCCCCCGTTTTCTGGTGCCCCAGGATCCATATCCAGCTGTGTCATGGTAGTGGCATCAATGGGTTCTTGCATTTTCTGTTCTTGTGCGCCCAAAGCAGTATCTGTCTGTTTACTATCTTGTGGGATGGGTTCTTCCTCTTCCTCTTGCTGTTTAGGCTCTTCTGATGGATATTTCCATCCTTTGGCAACTTTTCATGTTTTCTTCTTTCTCATGTTATCTCTTGTGGCTGCCGGGCAAGTGTTTTGTAGATGCCCTGTGTTCCTGCAGATCCGACATCGAAAAGTTGTGTTATCATAATCCAAGTGTTGTTTCCATCTCTGTTGTTTATGATTCAAAATAATGCACTCTGGTAGAACTTTGCTCAAGTCCACTTCCACACAGATTCGTGCAAAAGTGTAGATGCGCTCCTCCATTTGTTGTATATCAGTTTTGATATATCTGCCAAGGATGTTACCAATGCCTCCAAGAACACTTTCCTGCCAGAATTGAAGCGGAAGGTTGTGAAGCTGGACCCAAACCGACATTATGGTCACCTCCATAGTGTTGGCATCAAATTCCGGGAACCATGGTGTGATGAAGAGTCCAGTAGATCTCCAGAACCATGGCCCCTCCTTAATAATTGTATCTCTGTCTTCAGACGATGAAAAATTGACAATGAAAAAACATTTTGAGCATAGGTGGATTTCACAATCCATGGTCCAGTCGGAAAAAATCCATTGGAAGAGCTCCACAGGTTTGGGCAAGAAGCAGTTGAATATGCATATTATAGCTTGAGATTCAAAAACGGTTCTATGCACATCTATGTCTGGAATGTCAATATTTATTTCAGGCACATAGTTCTGTTGTTCCACAATGTATGGCTTAGGGAAGTTTTCTGCCTGGGCCACAGTCGCTGTAGCAGCTTTTTTTTTTTCCCCTTGTAGGACGTTTCTGTATGTGGGTCCTTTGGAGTGGGCAGTGTTGGATGCACTAGCACCCGAGGTGTTTCCATAAGCTCTGTTCTGTCCTAACTTCCCCCCCCTCAGTTGTAAGTTAAGGCAAATAGAGGATCCAGAAGCAATAACATAGTCATTAAGAGAGTTGGAATCTGCTAATGCTTTCCCCCCGAATATCAAGGACTGAAGGTGAGTTGGGTAACCAGCAGTAGACTGGATTTTGTTCTTTAAAAATAATATGGAGTCTGTGTCTTGTATCCATATGATAAAACTATTGCTAGCAGGAGGTTTAATGAATATTTGAAAAGAGCACGATAGGCCTCTAAACCAGTTGATTCATGGAATCGTAGCATCCAGCTTCTACCCCGAAACTGTGCACATCCGAAACCCTGTTCCTAAATCCATCGAATGTGGAAGCACGCCGTTGCCAAATAGTGCCGGGGGTCTGTGAACTCGGGTGGGGTGGTGCGCTTTGCCACCGGATAGCATAAACCAAGCCCGCATATGGGATTCGACGCCTCAGTATCATGACCAGAGTGGTCCGCCGCCGCAACAGCCAAAGAACCAGAGAATCGAGTCCTAGGGTATCCACAAAACTTCGCACTGCTTCCCTCCATTTTCCCCTGCTGATTCCCAAATAATCCTCGTCAACCAGAATGTGACTTTACTACTATACCTAGAAAAAAAAAATATACAAGCTCATTGTCTAGCTACCTTTGCTAGTACATGAAATTTACCATTTCAACCAAATCACAAATGTACTGCTGAAGTCAAGCATAGGCCAATAATTCCATATAATCTTAAGTATTGCCAGAATTTTCTCAGGATGAATATATTTACAGGTTTTTGAACAACGAAGGAGAATTTCAAAACTGTATGATAGAATCTGATTGTACAATAGATAAAGATTTGGATTGTGAAATAGATTCAAATAACTTAGATGTAAAGAGAATAAAGTTTGATAAACCAACTAGATTTAGTCAAGTTGACATAGATAGCTTGGAGAAAGTAGAAGTTGAAGAAATTATTGATGACATCTAAAACTCAAAGATAATTTCTTACCTAAAGGCTTAACACCCTTGGAAGATCTTTTTGACTCAATGATGTAGCTAGAAAACCAAAAATGGAGCCAGTAAGATCTGACATAGAAGAGTGTAATATTGGTACAGAATTGAAAACTAAACTAATAAAAATTTCCAAGAACTTACCTCAAGAAGAAAATGATAAATATATTGAACTTTTAAAGGAATACCAGGATGCGTTTGCTTGGAGTTATGAAGATTTAAAATCTTATGATACAAACATAATCCAACACAAAATTCCAATAAAAGAGGATCAAAAGCCATTCAAACAAAATTTGAGGAGAATTAACCCTGTACTATTACCTTTGATAGAAAAAGAAGTTAAAAGGATGTATGATTCCCAAATCATTGCACCAACTAGATACTCTAATTGGGTTTCAAACCTAGTTCCCACAAGAAAGAAAACAGGTGAAATTAGATTGTGTGTTGACTTTAGAAATCTTAACAAAGTATCCTTAAAGGATAATTACCCTTTACCTAAGATGGACCATATATTACAAAGGGTAGTAGGTTCTTCTAGGATTTCTTTGTTAGATGGATTTTTAGGATATAACCAGTTCCTAGTCCAAGAAGAAGATTAGGCTAAAACAACTTTCACCACTCCTTGGGGCACTTTTATGTATTTAAAAATGCCTTTTGGACTGATGAATGCAGGGGAAACCTTTCAAAGGGCTATGGAAATAGCCTTTGCAAAGGAGATACATGATTTCTTGGTAATCTATTTAGATGACATCACTATTTTTTCCAAAACTGATAATGAACATTTGGATCATCTGAGACAAGTTTTCATTAAATGTAGGAAATTTGGTATCTCTCTAAATCCCAAGAAAAGTATATTTGGACTAGAAGAAGGAAAGTTAATAGGACAGATAATCTCAAAAGAAGGAATAAGAATTGATCCTGCTAGGATAGAAGCAATTCTGAACATCAGTCCATCTAGAAATATCAAAGAGTTACAAGCTTTCTTAGGTAAGATAAATTTTTTAAGAATATTCATATCCAACTGTAAATATCTAACTTAGCAGAAATACTCTAGAGAATTGAATGACGCCAAAGATTTAGTTCTTAAATGAATATCGAGGCTAAACAATCATTCAATCAATCAAATCACTAACCAAAACCCTGCCCGGAGGTTCCGACTTTAAGAAATACTCATAATATTTTCATTTTGCTTCCGTATCATACCATTGTCATAGCTTTATAAAATTATCAGTGATTTGAATGCACTGGAGGCTTCTTCTAAAAGGTTTAGAGATGCCCTTGAAGTTTTGAAGTATAACATCATGGAGAAACAAGCCTTAGCTTTGGTAAAGGCCATTAAAGACTTCAGAGTTTATATTCTCTACTCTCACATTATTGCCTATGTCTCAAATTCTATAGTAAAAGACATTCTTACTCAGAATGGTCCTGATGGAAGAAGAGGTAAGTGGATTTCCACTATCTTAGAATATGACATAGAGATAAAACCCACAAATCTCATCAAAGGTCAAATATTATCCAGAATTATGGCTGAATCTAATTGTAATTCCTTAGATATAAATTTTATTGCTCAAGTTGATGACCAGGAAGAGATGGTGACTCCAGCGATCAAGGGCCTTCCTTAGATTCACCCGTACTCATATCGCCTTGCAAATTATCAAACTACAAGCCTCTAGATTGGTCAAGAACTAAAAAAAAAGCGATTTCGAAACTTAGAGCAAGAAGGTTTTGTATCTTGATAGCTGTACTCTTGGAGAGATCATAAGTGGGATTTTACTGAATTGTTTACTAAAGGAAGAAGCTGATAAAATTCTTAAAGAGTTTCATGCAGGTGACTATGGAGGGAATTTATATTAGAAAAGTACTGCTGATAAGATCCTTAGAGCTGGTTTCTACTGGCCTATTTTGTTCACTAATGTTAAAAAATCTGTGACTTCTTGTCACAAATGCCAAATTTTTGAAGGCAAGAAAAAAATGTTACCCCTACCTCTAAACCCTATTTCAACTAAGATGCCATTTCAACAATGGGGTTTAGACTTCATTGGTGAAATTCACCCTCCATCATCAGGGCAACATAAGTGGATTTTAACTGCCACTGATTATTTTACAAAGTGGATCAAAGCCATACCCTCCAGACAAGCCACTGACACAGTCATTATAGCCTTCCTAGAAAATAACATTCTTTCAAGATTTGGATGCCCACAGAAGATTACCTGTTTCTTAAATATTCGAATCCAAAAATATGGATTGTTTTCATACAAATACCGATATTATCTCTAAGCCACTTCATCTGATATTCTCATCTTGTAATATTCATAGTTTCAAAGATCCTCAAACAAACTTGTAATATCACAAAACTATGGGGCGAGATCACAACTAAGAAATCATTGGTACATCTCCCTCTACCAAGTTTATGGAATGGATGTTGTTTTTCCATCCTCCTTAGGAGTGCCAGTGATGAAAATTATCCAAGAATTACAGGTTGAAACTAATGATATTCAGAGAAAGATTAACTAGACTATTCACTTGCAACAAACAAGGGAAGAAGTTTATGTTAAATCCCAAGTTATCCAAGATAAAATCAAGAAAATATATGATAAAAAGACCAAAGAGGATGACTTTTACATTGGAGATCAAGTGTTAAAGTGGGATTCTAGGAGAGAAGACAAAGGTAAACATGGGAAATTCGATTTCCTGTGGAAAGGACCTTATGTAATTTATGGATATAGAGGAAATAATGCTTTCATTTTGAAAGAATTAGATGGAACAGATCTACAAGAAGGACCAGTTAATGGAAGAATGCTGAAGCACTACTACTCCCCTGAGTTAACAAATAGTTAGTTTTTATTCAGTTTTATTAGTGTACATATACATTGCAAAGTTTAGATTGGATTGGATGTTTACATTACAGAGTTGAAGTCCAGAGAGAAGGCCCTAAGCTTTGAAGGGTAAAATTTCATAAATATGAGTTATTACAGAAAGCAGGAGACACTTACAGGAACATCATAGTCAAAAGTCAAAGGCTATTGGATCTCAAAGTTCTTGGCTTTTCACCAGGAAATGCCATCTCCAAGTGGAGCCACTGTTAGGGTCCTATAATAATAGGGTTCATAAAATTTTGAATTGACTTTGTTAGTATTTTAAATATGTACATACCTTGCTTTTGCAAGTTGTTTTCCCATATTTTGAAAAAAATGAAAAATAATAAAAAGCCAAAAAGAGGGTAAAAATTTCCTAAAAGAAAAATCTAAGGACTTAGAAAAAATATAGACCCCAAAAGAAAAAAGAGATAAAATAAGACCTGAAAGTAAGCAAGTCCAAATGCCATTACTTTTTACTTTTACTGCAAGAATAATGATTATGTGCAGAGTGTCATTAAATGCCATAATCCTTGATGAGTTAAACTGTTTAAACTTAACTTTTCATGTTTTCAATTTCATGTTTTAGATAGTGAATAAATATTTATCAAACAGTTTAATCTTGATAAATCAATAGATAGGTAGAGAATAATGAGGAGCTCAATAGTTCAATATGAGCCCTCACTTCACTCCCCTTTCATATTAAATTTTAACATATTTTATTAAATCCCTAAGGAATACCCTTTCCTAGGTATTATTTCCCTTATATTTAATAAACCCCAAAAAACCCACTATTATAAACTTTTGACCAAAGTCTATTTATCCCATGTGTGTAAATAAAAATCCAAAATATAAAGCCCTTTGGTCTAAACATTATCATTATTCAATCTATTTCGCCCCTATAATCTTTAAACCACGAAAAAGGTTTAAAACATTATATACTATATATTAACCCACCTGCGTATGCTATATCAAAACACTTAACAAATGTTTTGAATAAAAAACATTAATCCCCGCTTATACCATGACTAAAACCTTTCATATATACCATTTACCCCTTGGTTCCATTATAAAGGTTTTAACACATTGTTAATCCCAACCTGCCATATATATACCAATTGATAAGGCTTAAAAAACCTTGTCTACAAGCACCTTCGCAATGATTTTTATCCTCCCGCCATATGCATAAATAAACCCATATATATATGTTTTAAACCTATACTCCTCGATTATATTATAAAGGTTTAAACACATATTAAACCATTATGCTTGCATAACTAAAGCCCGGTCCCACCTTTCCGTTCCAACGCAACTCCTGAAACAATCTTGATCATTCGCATATACTCCTCAGATTCGATGGTCGACGATTCATATCGCGTAAAGAACATGCCCGACTGCTCCAATACAAAATCCATGCGAAATGGGCAGTTTCGCGATGAACCCTCCCCTCCATGTGGCTTCTATGGTTGGGTCGCTTGAGTTTGGACTAAAACTGCTTACCACTTAAAAGCCACGCAATAAACCGTCGGCTTTTCAAATCCTTTGTAAACTAAAATCACTTCCCACTTGATGCAACCTGTAATTAATGCCAAGGCTTAATAAGATCAAATGTTTAATAAAACCTTTGTAAATGCGTTATTTCACTATCTTTTGCGTTGTATCAGTGTTTTGCCCTCCCGACTGTGTAAAGCTGCAAAAAAGCCTCTGATACCCATTTTTACACCCATAACCTCTGAAATTGCCCAAGAAACCTGTTAAAGACAACATAGGAGCTATATCACTCCAGTTCAACCTCAGAAGCAATCAATTCGACCAGAAGACTAAAGTATACCCTGTTATAACCTATAACTGCATCAAAACAGGTATTTTTCTCAGAATCTAACCTACTGTCAATTGAAAAAACCTTTTAAAAGAAAATAATTTGTCCTAAGATCAAAAAATTGATTAAATTAATTCGTCCAAAAGTCCCAGAAACAAGAAAAACCCTGGAAAATTTTTTCCAGGAACCCTAGAATTCGTTGCACCCCATTTTCAAAGGAATTTTATCATTTTTTCATAGTTATTGATCAATTTCAAGCTTTCAAAGGCCAGAAATCCTCTGCAGGTGCCCTATATCTTCTGAAAATCCTTTTTATCATAGTTTTACCCCAATTTGCAGTCAAAAGACTCAGAAAACCCTTGTTTTCTGTTTTAGACCAGTTTTTAGCATCATAACTTCATTTGAGAAACCTAATTGAGCATAAAATCCAAAGAAGCATTCTATCTTGTTGAAATTGCCTAATCCAACCTCTGTTATAATAAATTTGCCTCTGCAAACAGTTTAAACTTGCAGAAGCCAATAAAGATGCCTAAATAACAGAGTGGAAGCAAATCTGAAGGTTCTAAGATTCCTAAAGCTACTCCTGTAATGACTTCAAATACTTCAATTGTGGTCAATCCATTACAACCCCCAGTTGTTGACATTGAACACATTCCCTTGGCTGATACTGACTATAAGATAGTTGATCCTATTATGGAATTTAACTTGATAGATATCCATAATTGGTGCTTTGAAAAAGTTCTAGATAAATAAGATGAAATCAATATTTGGGATTCCTATTTACCAAAGTATGTGGTTCCATTAACTTACCCTTGTCAAGAAATTATCAGATTGTGTCAGCAATACTATGTTCCAGAACAAAGATCCATTGTGAATGCTAAGAAAGAATTCCTATGTACTATCACTGCAGAGTCAATAAACCAAATGTTGCAGCTCCAACCAGACCCCCAAGCAGTTCCTTTGTTTATTGAGGCCTTAACCCAGCTGTATCTTGGCTTAGAATTTCCTAAAAGGTTTATGATATTTCAAACCTTTATGCCTTCCCATGTAGAAATCCCAAAAATAAATCCTCCATATTCTACTGAAAAGTTTCCAGAAGGATCAAGACATATAATCTCTATGCTTTCCTTCATTCTTGGGTATTTCACAGATGAGCATACTGATGAGTCTATCTTGGGATTTTTATCCACCCTTTCTCCAGGTCAACTACCCTCAATTATCTTTGACTATGCTAGTTTCATTGTTGATAGTATTCACTATTAATTGACAAATTTGCAACTAGAAGGAGTATTCATATATACCTCCTATCTATTCCACTTATTTCTATTTTTCCAATCAAAGAGTTTTCCAATTTCACTTCAGAAGTTGGATATAGAAGGAAAACCTCTATCAGTTGTCTTTTGGATTTCTATACTCAGAAAAGAAGGGACAAAATTCAATTATTCAGAGTTTGTAGAGTTGTTTGTACATCCATTTACCACCATTTTGACAAAAACAGAGCAACCTAGAATCAGTGAGGAAATGAAGAGAATTTTGCAGCTATCAGATAAAAGCAAAGTAGGATATTGGTATTTATATAAGGAATTTACTGAAATCAGAGTTTTGGTTCTAACTTATTGCCCTACAAGTTACCTAAGCATCCATCTATGAGGATCTTTGCCTTAGAATACATTATACAGATCCTGAATTCAGATTCAATTAACTTTATGGCAACCAAGAAAAAGACCAAATTTAAATTCAAAAATCAAATTGGACCTTTCATATGTAATCAAAGAGAAGCAGAAAAGGAAGTAACCAAGTAGTTGTTAGAATTTAAATTTGAAGAAAGCTTCCCATGGAACTATGATCCACAAGGGATCTTAAGTAAACTAAGGGTAAAATGTAAAATGACACCCTTTATCCATGAGCCAAAGCAATAAATAGAAAATTTTTCCAATCAAAATGAGTGGGTTGAAAACACTTTAACCGAGGCAATAAACCAAAGGAATACTAGTCAAACTTTGGAATTTTCCAAACAAACACAGACATCCACTAAAAGAATTAGAGAAGAAGGAGCTTATACTGCAGAAACTACCATAGAGACAAAGTTTAAAATCATTTACAATAATAGGCCAAAAATAGATACAACAGCTAACGGCAAGGTAACAATAGATATTGAGGAAACATGGCCCTTGAATACCAACACTACACAGACAGATACCAATGTAGCCACCGTTATCATTAGTGAGCCAAATCAGAATCAAGAACAATTGAATAATGAATATGCACAGATAATGGAACGACAAAAAAGTATAGAGGCTTCTTCCTCACATTCAGCTGAGGAGAAGGATTTAGACATTAAGAAAAAATACAAACAAATCAAATTGAAGAATGAGGAAATTAAGATTGAAATATATTCTCAGTTTTTGAAGCAGAAGCCAGGTAATAAAAACAGATTCTTATCGGCCTTTGATTATTCAACTCAAAAATTGATTATGTCAGTTTTACAGCCCACTGTACCAGTGCCAAAGACAATGGCTGATTATAAAAAGGTTGATATGGAAGTAGCCATAGATAAAATCCATGAGTTGGATCAGATAGAATTTCACAGGTAGACATCAGAGATGCTCTATTTCACAGTGACAACAAAAGCTATGAGTGCTCATAGACTTCAAAATACCATTTCTAATATGCAGGACCAAATGAAGATGGATAAAGCTTCACTATATGCAAAGTATCTAAGGATAAAGGCCTTAGAAGAGTTAGTATTGCAGGTAGGATATGATCCTACAAACATAAAATCAGCTGAAGCATTGGTTGAAAAAAAAAATGATGACATAGTTGCCTTGAGGAAACAGCTCAAGCTTCTTCAAGGAGAGCATCCTCAAACAAAGTAAGTTTTACAGGATCAAAAAGAGAAAGATGAAATGATGAGCTTGATACTTCAACTAACAACTCAAATCAAGGAAATGTAAGTACAAATGGACCAATTTTTCCAAGAAAAAGAGATAGTTAAGGAACCAGTCATTCCCACTGTTATCCCAGTCATCAGAGCAGCAGTACCATCTAATTTAGGAAAGAAATTGGCACCAAAATAGCCACTGGCCATTGCAGTGCCAGTGACCTCTTCCACAACTTCAGGTACTGAGTCTTCTACAACAGCATTGCAGCATACAGATAATAGCTGTCAATTGGTAAAATCAATGGAAGAGATGTCCTTGAAAACCAATGAAATCAACAGATTAACAAAGATAATTGAAAATCATGAGAATTCTACTAAATTGGCTCAGATCAATGCCAAGGCACACGAACAGAAAGCCATTAGATTAAGTGAACAACTCAAGAAATTGCAAAGTGAGTTGGATTTAACTGAACAAGTATCATATATCAAGAATTACCTATGGAACAATATAAATGTGGCCATTCATGATGTTTGGCCATCAATTCAGGTCATTTTTGAACAAAGAGAATTACTGCTAGCAGAACAAGCTGAGATTCATAAAACACAAGAAGAATTGACCAATAAACCAGAACAAGCTATGAAGCTTATCACTTTCTTGAACAACAAGACTAGATAGGAAATAGAAGAATTGAAGATGAATGACAGAACAACAACTATCCTAGAAATTAGGAAAGTTACCACACAAAAAAATTTGATGAGACAACTGGAAGAGAAATGTGAATTTAGGAATACTAATATAAAAAGATTCATGGTTAAATTCACAAATTTGAGGCAAAAAGGATTTCCTGATATCATTGTGATTAATGATAAGTTAATGCACCAGAATGATTATGACAAGAAAGTTAGAGATTTTGCTAAATAACAGGTGAATAAGCCAACATGGCAAGGCATTCCAACAAGGAGAGTCTTATAGAAGAACTCTGAAGACTTGTTTTACTTGCAGTATGAAATCAAGCACTTATTTGTTGTCAAGCCCACCTTTGCCAAGTATACTAAAGCTGATGAGAATTTTAGGAAACTCAAGAATATTCAAATCCCTAAAAATGAGGATTGGCAAGCATTTATTGATTTGCTATGAAGAATGAAAGGCAAACAAATGCAGAAGAAAAAATATGTTTACTGTTTTCACTGTCAAAACAGATTTTACAGCAGTAAAGACAGTTTAATGAAGGTTAAAGAGTATCCGAATTGCAGAATATTAGTGTGAAAGAGTATAAGTGAGAAAGAGTATCAGTGAATGCAAGTCAAAATCATGAAAATATCTAACAGCCAGCACGTAGGACACATAGGCAGTTAGCAACCTCTTGTCATCAAAACAGTTCTATTTATTTTGAATAAAATAGGACAACTTGTTGATTTGTTAAGAAGTTGTCCCTATTTTTTATGTAAAAATATTTTATTTTCCTAAGTTAATTCCTAGAAGTCATATAGGATATTTTGTAATATATTTTATATAAATACTTCACTCTTAGAAGTATTTTGGTGTGGAATAAAATTGTTGAAGGTTACTATAGATATATTGTTGACTTGAAGGCTGTGTGTTTCGACTTTGAGTAGCAGATTGGATCACCTACTTGGCATCATACTTCAGGATCCCTGTGATAAGCTATCTGGAGTGAAGTTCTCTCTAAACTTGTTATTTGTAATATTGATTTATTACATGCATACATCTGTGTTTTAATTCTAAATCTGAATGTATAACTAGGAGTATTACTATAGGACATGTTAATAGCACCCTGTTTTTAACTAGTTATCATTTCTTTGTTTTCTTTTGATTTCCGCTGTAGGGAACCCTTAATTGCTCCCTCTCCCGTTTTACCTCTATCTACTACTTCCCTTTTCCGGATCAAAGGATCCTTAAGTGCCCTTTATCCCGATCATAACACCTCAAAAAAAAATTTTCCATAATCTCCAAGGGTTATCTATCTTGCCCTGAAGACATTTGACCTTTTAGGCCCTGATCCTAGTTCTGTTAGCTTGATTTAGACTCCATAGCCCAATGGAAAAGTAAATTTCCCTCTATTCATCCCTTCAAGTGATTTGTTCCCACCAAAACAATCAATCAAAACCAAATTGCCCATTCATAACTAGCCTAGCATTTATAAATCAAACAAAGATAAATTTTAAAGAGAGAGCCCTCTCTAAACCCTAGGAAGGCTATATCCTAGAGTTTGAAGTAGGTTTGTGGTTACCTCTAGTATTCTTTGACTTAAATACAAAATCCCACAACTTAATAATTTACTAGAGTGTTAACACCTTCTTTCATATTCCATCTTCATGACAGGGTTTCTTGGCTCCCAATAGTATCTCACCATATCAAACTTCAACCTTTCTAGATATTT
This sequence comes from Pinus albicaulis, assembly GCA_034641835.2. Taxonomy (NCBI): domain Eukaryota; kingdom Viridiplantae; phylum Streptophyta; class Pinopsida; order Pinales; family Pinaceae; genus Pinus; species Pinus albicaulis. The sequence continues at coordinate 25,739 of JAXQQM020064153.1, forward strand.
ATAGTCTTCAGGAAACTTTGTCATGAAACAATTTCTTCTTATCATCTTCAACGAGTTAATCTTCTTCACAGCTGCTAGCACACATCTTCTTTGTAACATAGTTTTGCCTTATATTATTCAATCAACTTTCCAATATCAAAATTTTCCTCAAGCTCTTCCAAGTCATTATTATTGTTGTCCATTTAATCTGAATACTTTTAAATTGAATCAAATAGTAGATACTCACAATGACCTTAGGTGTGGAATACTTTATTTGAAATTTTTCTACGTGCTCTTCAAATTTCAATCATCAATTAGGACCAATCAACATGCTTCAATGTTGTAATCATCAGGGTCTTCACAACTCCCTATTTCCATCTAAGGTTATTGAACCATTTTTCCATCTAATATTCATCACATTGATCTGTTCTTTTCAGTCTTCATACCATGCCATGTTCCTTCAAGTCTTTTGTCTTCTTAGTCAAGTTTTAGATAGAACTTGCCTTGACTTGTAACCTTGGTTAGAATACTTTTGAAAGAAAAAAAAGACAAAATATAAAGAGAATATCATTAATAATAATCAAGAATATGTTAAATACTTATCTTTGGAGAAAGGTTGAATCCTGTTAGCCACCTATAAAATTTGTTATAGAAAAAGGTGGCTAAGACTTTTTGAGCCTTCAAGGAACAAATTTCATTGCTAAAAATTGTTGGCTCTTGAAGACTCTGGTAGGCCTCATGCCTCTCCTCTGTCCAAATCTTCACTGTTGTTCCTTTTCTTATAATAAAAAATCTTGCTGATTTCCAAGCCAGAATACTGCTGCAAGCACCTTTTTCCCCCTTCCCTTCTTCCAAAACTAACCTCATTTTAACCCTTTCATCTCCCATGAAAAATCCCTCATTTTCATGATTTTTCCCTTTCCCCTTCATCAAAACCCTTTGATAAGGTTTAAAGACTCCTTCTTTGCCTTATCGAAACCCCTCTAAACCATCGAAATGCATGTTTTATATGTATTTTAGTCTTTAACCCCTCCTTTTTTAACCCCGGTCATATTACCCTTCATATAACCCTCGGCCCCGCAGTCGGGCGCCAAGCCGCATTATAAATATATATAAAACCTTTGGTTATATGAATTTTTCGATTTTTATTATGTTATAAACTTTTCCGCCAATTAAAAAACCCCAGTCAACGTCCACCGTCGATTTGATCTGCAGATCAATGGTGCGGAGTCCGTCTCCCCAGTGGTCCCCGCATTCCACTCACCATTCCAAAAACCGCGCGGTATTCATCGCATCGCCTTTGGGGCAAAGGTGGTTTTTTCCCGATCGGCAGCGATTCCATACGCTGGCTGACACGCGTCCTGGGCACTGTTCATAAAACCGCTTTCCATCACGCGTTAACGTTCGGACGTGGACCTTGCGCGATATTGGCATCCACCGTCCGATCTGGGGCGGGCCATCCAATGGCTATCGCTTATCGAAGATGCTTGAAAGTTAACCAGGCTACGGCAAGGTCATTGAAGCATCTCCGCCGTCAATCTGATCTGCAAATCGACGGCCCACGTTTTTTCACCCTGATTCCCCAATTTGACTTTTCGCCTTCGCTCCCGACCGTCGATCTCTACACGATCGACGGCTCCGATTTAAACGTTTCTTCCGCCTTCCCTTTGATTCCTTTGATCAATCTAAACCATTGGATGATGCCATCCAACATCCATGCTTCCTCCACGTGCCTTCTGAAGCAGTAAACCTATATATGCATGGATTTTATAATTTTTGTTCGTATTTTGCAGGGTTTTAATGGTTTTACCGCCATGACTGAAGAAATTTCAAAGGCAGAGGGTGACGATCCTCCTGCCTTCGATTCATTAAAGAAAATCATCGCAGGGTTTAGACTTCATGTTTTATCAATGATTCACGAGGCATTGATGCCATTCGACCCCTGCGCAGCCTGCACACCAGCAGAAAAACATGAATCAAGCACAGTGAAAGAGTATCAGTGCAGAAAACCAGAAATATGACAGAATAGAAGATTAAAGACAGATTTCGCGGGGATCACGGCTAATAATGTTTATCAAAAGCCTAATCCCGATTTAAAACACAATTTAAAGAAAATCTGAAGTGTTTTATCGACAGGAAAAACTCCATCGCCACAATTGAGGCAAATTGATCCCTCTAGCTACCACGATGCCACCTGTGCCTCAAAGTATTCAATCAGAGGCCGAATTTATTGATCAGGATCAGATATTTGTCTCAAAACTCAGCCGAAGAGGAAACTCTACCAAGGAAATTAATGACAAACATCTGCAGAGTTACTTCGATGCCACACAGAGCCTCAAAGGTCAACAAAAGCTCCCACCGAGCTTAATCTTTATGTAAAAACATTTAATAGAGAGGACACCTATGTAAGTTTCTTCATTGAGCCCCCAAAGGCCCAGAAACCATTAAATCTATATTAATTTTAATTGATATCTTTTATCAAATCTCACCACATCATTCTTCTATATATACTACTGCAGAAGATGAGTGAGGTGTTGGTTGTAGAACTTTGAAATATATTTGAGCTTAAAATTCTGATTGTAAATAGTGTTCACTGGCTCTTAGAGCTCTGCTTGTGATAGATAGGTTAGGCTGAGATGTGTAGATAATTTCTAAACTAAAGCACTGGACTTAAAGCTGTAACTGGTTTGGAGCATCAATACAAGCTGATTTATGGGATCCTGGTCTATGTTGACGGTGATGTTTTTCTTATTGTAACTTGTCATTTTGTTTCTATTTTCACTGTGTTCCAATTTCTCTTATAAAAAACAACATGCATAGAGTTAGGACCTACTGTATATCAGTACCCTTCTCTGACTGAAAAATCTTTATCTGAATGTTTTCTTTCAAACTGTTTTATTTAGGAATGATTTAATTCAGCTTAAGCATAGGAATGTTGGCATTCCCTCGTCTTATTGTCTTAGCTGAATGATTATTCTTAAATGTTGTTTTCAGTATATTTTTAGTGAATATGAATTGAGGAAGATATGGTGAGCCCTGGTCCCAGTTTTATCCCCACAACTATCTGAATGTTTCCCTTGGAATGTGTTAAAAGCTGGCTAGTTTAAAAGTACTTACTAGATCTTAGGCCATTTTGTGTTATATTTGTGTTTGTCTTGAAAGTAACCAAGTAAAGCAGAGCTAGGAGAGGATTTGAGGTGAGCCCGGCCCGCTAGTTTCTTCTCCAAAGGTTGTCTTCAAGTTTCCCTTTGTTTTAAAATGTTTTCTATTGAAATTATATCAAAAGCAAGCTAGTTTAAAAGCACTTACCTGATCTTAGATTGCTTTTATGTTTTTCTTAAGTGTATGTCAAAGCAGGATATTTAAAGCACTTACCTGATCTTGGACTGCTCTTTGTTCTGCATCTGTTTATTTCTCCGTCTTATTGTATCATTTCATTCCATAAATCAAACTTCAAAGAGATCCTTAGACATAGATGACTTGCCCCATGGGCCACTCTTGCCTCTTGCTATTCCAATTAAACCCTATTATGACTCCATAGCCCAATGGACTAAAACCTGCAATTATCTATCTTTTTGGCCGAAGCTTACTCTCATTGCTTGCAACTTCTCACCTTTGAAGCTCTTTGCATTTAGGACTTTCCACCTCAAACAGTAATCATGCTCAACCATCCAAAAAAAAAACAAAACCTTGGCCTTCATAACTAGCCTAATATCGTAACCCCAAACTTCAAAAACAAATCCATCTTTGCACTTATTGGAGAGATCCCTCTCTGGATTTAGGAGGGCTAGATCCTAGAATCCCAAAGTGGTTGAAATAATGTTGCTTCTGCAGTTTTAGTCTCACCAATCTGCTAAAATTACAGATTCCTAACATTTCTGGCGACTCCGCTGGGGAATTTTTGAGTTCATAGTTGCTTGGCCAACTTTTATAGACTCTTTAGTTTTCCATACAACCACAGAAACTCAGAAAAACCCAAAAATATTTCATATTGGTATTCAATAAACATGGTGGTGGACCATTAAACATTTTACCTCCTTAGGAGCTAAAATTCTTCCACATGGCGACTCCACACTCTGAAACTTCCAAAAGACCTAATGACTCCACTGGTAGAAGACCCTGAACTGATTGACCAGACACAGTGACCTCTTTCTTGATTTACAAATATGATTCCAAGAATACAATGAAGATATGCCCCAATGAGTAGAGATCATATCCCTGGGTTTCCACATAAGATGCCCCAGGTGAATTGGGATGACAACCTACCTGTTTTTCAAGGTGAAAAGTTTGATGACCCTCTATTACATCTCATAAAATTTCATATACATGTATGGAGGTTGAAAGTTGAATGGCATGAAGACTTCCTAATGAAAATTTTCATGTTAACATTAGAAGGAAAAGCTAGGGATTGGTATGAATACTTAAGATCTAGTAGTTTGTTTTCTTTAAGAGACCTTGAATATGTGTTCTATGAGAACTATAAAGAAAACGATACATCATTATCATTGGGTGTGATATATTATGATCCATCACAAAAAATCACCCAACACATTATAGATAATGAGGAAGCTTTGGAAGAGATGCATCCTGAAGATCTTTTAACAGCCATTCATGAGTTTAATCTCCTATTGAAAATTTTTGAGAACATATATGAATCAATTGAGGAATAAATGATCCAAGAAATAAAGAACATTCCTCAAGATATCCCTGAAGACTCAAAAATTGGTTCATCATCCCTTATAGCCGAGGCTCAAGAAGACATCCAGCCTCAAAATCAGTCTTCACAAGAGACAAAGAACTGCTGTACTTCTGTTCAAAGGGACATGGAAACATATTCCCCTTTGACAGAGAAGGAAATAGATCAGACTATTTATAAACAGTTAGTCACAGAAACTTTTTTCAAAACAAACACTCTTGCCCATTCACATAGAGAACTTTGTTGTACAGATTTAGAAAGTTCTTTTGTAGATCAGAATGAAGAAGGACCTACTGATATCCCAATATGTTTGACTGATGAAAATGTTTATTCTAATAAATTTTCAAATTTCAATTAGTCTTATGATGATGATGATTTCCAAGCAGAAACTAATCATGCAGGGCAACCAACATTTGATTGGTGTTATGAGTTTCACCATCATCAGCTTGAAAGTCACAATCATCCTTTTCGATCCTTCATAAAAATCTTTCAGTTAATTGGGAATCAGCAGCCTTTCAACTCAGAAGGTGAAGAGAAAAGTAATGAAGAAATTTTTGAGCAAGAGGAAACCATTGAATACACCCCCACTCAAGAATATAATAACCTCTTTGCAGAGTTCATCCCACTGAATCCAAGCATACCAGGGCTACAAGAGGACAACACTGCCAAATATGATGAGTCCTTCAGTTCAGATGATGATGAAGAAGAGGGAGAGAAACAAATACAAGACTATCTTGCTGTGGATATACCATCTTCCCAAGAAGAGACTTCTCCCTTCATTAATGTCAAACTGTCATCCAAAGAACCTGAATGTATATTAGAAGCAAGCATATGTTTAGAGAAAGAAAATATTTCACTGTTTGCTATTGTGCAGGTTAAAGATGATGATACTTCCAAGCTAAATACTAAAGAGATAGCCCTCAAAGCTGATGTCTTGGAAATAGATAATCTACCAATTGTGGAGGACCAAAAAGAAGAGAATCTTCATCTATTCTTTGTTGATCCTATGGAAGAGTGTGTGGAAATCCCAACTGGCTCAAATTATCAAGCAGTGATCCTTTGCAAGAGCCAGAGATATGAAAAGCTGTCACCTTCTGTGATAGCCTTGATATTGAAGGTTAATCTTCAATATGTTCTATGGATACCTCTGACAAGCAGCCAGAGTTTCTACTTCTTCTTGACATTACTCATATGGCTGCATTGGAATTTTTGTATCATATGATAAATGTAAATAATCCATGTTTAGAATAGGTTAGATAGGAATGTCAATAAAGCTCAGTTTTGAGCATGTAGATTAGTTGTTGTTTTCTGCTTTGAAGAAAAATCAAAGATTCAAAAATACAAAAACAAAGAAAAGAAAGAAAAGAGGGCAGATTGTCAAAACAAGAAAGGTATAGCCCCATACCAAAAAGAGAAACAAATATGAAAGTGTGCAAGCTTAAATGCCACTCCTACAAAACACACTTCTAGTTAGTCAAACAACCTAATCTTGACTAATTAGTTTTAAATTTTCTGCTGATAGGATAGTGAATTTGATTTGCCAAATTGTTTAATCTTGGCTTATCAGTAGATAGATTAGGATAGAAATTAAAGGTTCAAACATGTTCAAAATCTGAACCTAAGTTTCCAAAGAGAGATGAATCAAATCTTTTTTATTTTCTGAGTCAAAAAAGAAGTAAATCTGGTTCTAATTAGCTCAAAATATGAACCAGAAAACAAGGAAGAGACAGCTCAAACAAGAGCCAAAACAGAGTTGTAAAAAGAGAAGGCCATGATAAGAAACTTTCAGATCTTAAGCCTTCCATTTTTTTTAAAATTTTCTGCAAAATAAATGTCTATGTGCAGCCTGTTTTTATGCCATAGACCAGCATCAAGTTAGACTGTTCAATCCTAACTTGAATGCTTTTGAATTTCTGTTGTAGAATTTAGAGAATAAATTCTATTGGACAATTTAATCCCAACAGACAGTAGATTAGGTAGATAATCATATGGGCTCAACTGTTTAATCTGGGTCCATGGAGAAATAAGGAGTAGAAATAGATTAGATTTACTGCTGTTAGTATGAATCTTTTGTCGAAGTGTACAAAAAAAGACCACTTTAGCTATGCATAACTCATAGCCCTAACATCAAATGTGGCTGCCAATATCTTCAGATCTGCAGTTAGTTGATCAAGACAAGTGCTGCAAAAACCCAGATCTATGCATAGAGAGACATTAAGCAGTAAAAATAAGGTTTTGCTCCATACATCCAATAGACAAGACAAGAACAATATTTTTGAATTTTTTTTGTATTAAGGGCACCTGGGAGGAAAACAAGAAGGTGTTTCCAATTCTCCTCAATGGGATGGGTTCTTGGAAGTCCTCAGCACTTCAGATCTAGCATTTCTCTCTCTTATTGGTGTAGAAAACCCAGACAAAGATAGAACTCAAAGGGAGTTCACACAGAAAATAATGGAAAATATGACAATGATAATGGCTCAAAGTCAGACCAAGAGTTTAGATCCAGAGTGATCTAGTAGGCAACAAAAGGTGAAGAATGGTAGGAGAATCCCTCCTATTTATAACAAAATATTGGGTTATTATAGATCTTGGTGCATGATTAAAATAACATTAACCAAATCTAGATCCACATTTTATGGAATATTTTATTATATTTGTTGGAGGGAAAAAGTATTTGACTTGGGTCAAATCCCTTTATTTGTGAATAATCAATAAATAAATGATTTATTTATCATTTTAAGGAAGTGGTTGAAGGATAATCAAATAAATAATGATTTATTTAATTATGTATGGGTGATTTAGTCATATTCAACAAGGAATATTATTTAAATAAGATTTAAACAATTATTCATAGAAAATAATAAGATAAATAAGGATTTATCTAATTAATTTCTTTGTTTTGGGTTAAATATGACCAGGAATAATAATTAAATTATTGTTTAATTAATTATTCCTTGAGGAAAATCAAACAAATATAGGTTTGTTTAATATTTCCTTTTGGGGTTTCCCGTTTAGACCATAAACAACCTAATAAATGTGTTTTATTAAGTTATTTTACATAGTGAAAGCAATTTTACTTAGGGTAAAATTGGTCTTACATGGTGTACTTGGGTCCATCTAATGATAGTAGGTTAGATGACCAAAAAATGGTGTAACAGATTACCCCCCAGCATGTGAGTGTTAGGAGAAAATCATATGACCGAAGTACGTTGTAAGAACTCAATCACCAGACATCAAAAGGGAAGTTAGAGAGAGAAATGTGAGGTAGAATAATGTGTTGAAGAACTAGACCCTAAGGAGACGAGACTTGTAGGTGCAAAAAGTTTCTTTTTATGAGAGGGTACTTGTGCTAAAGGCGGCGGGGGAGGCATACCTATGCCCACCGAGACAAAGTACAAAATAATAGTGTGTCCAGTAAACAAGGGACCAAACTATAAAGTACAACCGGCATAAACATGAGCCAGATAAAAATACAATGAGGAATCCCACATACATGTTGTGCCTGGGATAACAGCCAGGACTTATACAATAATATCTGAGTACATGAGATACAAATACAACCCAAATGCCCCCTATAAGCGAGGAAGGGCTCACAAAATCTGACTGATACATGCAAATCAAAGAGGCGCTGCAAGCGGCTAAGGCCGACATCATCAAATATATGGAGCTGCATCGAAGGCTGCAATGAAGAGGTCATTCGGGCATGTGGGGGGCTACCTGCAGGGCCACCCCCTCATGAGGGCTGAGACATCTCACACACACCCGGGAATCACCAAGAGCTGCTGCTGCATCACTGAACCATCAAGCATACAGATCTCGATCATGCTGAAAGGAGCTGGAGTGGAGAAACAATCAAGTCAAAGGGAAATGAGAGATCCCTTTGCCTGATCCGAGGCACCGAACAAGAGTGGAAGCTGGAACCAAGGTACACCGCCCTCTAGACCTGTCTTCTGGAATGAAGGAGCTGATGTCGATAGAAGGAGGTCCGCCATAGGTGAGGAAATGAGAGATCCTCAACTAAGGCATGAGAGAAAATAGTAGAGCGACGGACAGACTAATACCAATGATGAAGATGGAATGGAGTGGACTAAGTAGCGAATGGACGACTTCCCTTGCTAGAGCATAAAGGGCATGAATGACATGGCAGCGACTGACACAATATCATAGGGGTAGGGGTCAGTGGGACTAAAAGCCATAATGTGCGACACAAGAGAGAGACCAAGCAAGGAAGGATGGAGGACTATAGCGGGGTACAATGGGACTCGGGATAGACACCATGACTGCGATGAGGACTCAACTTGGATGCTCTAAACAAGGGCGACTCGATGGTGCTGCTACACAGTAAAGGTCCCATGGGGGACCATGAAAACATGAGTACAAGATGGTATCTCATGACGAAAATCGACACGAACAAAGACAAGTAAGGAGGCAAAGTGGTGCCCCAAGTACAAGTGTTGTAAGTGAAGAAATTTGATTTTGAGGAGAGGTGAAGTGATCCTTCTTGGAAAAAGTAGGTCCTGGCGAAGTATTACAGTATGAAAACAAAAAGATGCTGGCTATCTAACAGAAAATAAAACAAGCATTTCAGAAGGGAAATGCTAAGGGTAAAATTTCTTAAGATAGAGTGCATTGCGAGGATTAGGAAGAGGATTGCCTTCGAAGTCCTCTAAGAGGTATGCCCCCTTACCAATATCCTTACTGATGACGTAAGGGCCTAGCCATAATGAGTCGAACTTCCCGTGACCGAGGACATCATGGGCCTGGTCATATACTAGAACAAGGTCACCTTCGTGAAAAGTACGAGGCTGGACTTTTCGGTCATACTGAGCTTTGGTGCGTTTCTTGGCCGCTTCCATGGTTTGCAATGCAACACGACAGTCTTCGGAGGCACGCTCAAGCATGATAAGTCGTTGTTCTAGAGGTTGGGTGTCAGGGAGAAGTTCAACGGCCAGATGAAGGGAAGGGATTTCACACTCGATCGGTAAGACTACCTCCTCTCCAAAAACGAGGTGGAAAGGAGTAAACCCGGTGGCGGTTTTAACAGAAGTTCGATAGGCCCACAAAGCAGGGAAGAGCATAAGATGCCAGTTGGTTTTGTGCTTATTCACCGTTCTTAATGATCATATCAATGACTAAATTAATGACTAAATCAGTGACTAAATTAATAACCAAATATACAACTAGACAACAAAATTGAGATAATTAATTAATGACTAAGCTAAAAATGACCAGAAGTTGGTTGCGTTATATGATACTATAAATTATCTACTATTAATCACCAACCAAAAAATAATCGTTTATATGCAAATTTTAGTCGTTGTTTAGATAACTAATTAGTCATTTTATACTAATGAAATAATACAGAATAATCAATTTCCTTAATCTTAATAATATGACAAAGTGTACTAATTATATTAATAACATTATAGATATCATCCTATATATTTATTTTAACAGTTACCTATAATATATAATTATTTCAAAGTGAATATTTAACATCTTTAAAAAAAAAAAATGTTTCCTATAGCTTTTTTGCTACAATGTGAATGCAAATATAGAACACTCACCTTGATTTAAGGGATGTTCCATAAGTACGAATATTAAAAAGTGAAAATAATATTATATTTAATATACAAATTTAACAAATTATCGAATATGAGTTTAAACCATAAAAAATATGGTTTTATTTAAATATAAATTTTAAGTCAAAAGAAAACTTAAAATAATAATTACTTTTACAAATATATGTGGACATTGGTTGGATCAGTTGCCATGTGCAATTAAGTTATTGTTAAAATATCTAAATTTAATTTCTTTACATTGTTTTAATTTACATTTGTTGTGTTTTTCTTTTCATTATCTATCTTAAAATTATATTGATTTTAATAATTATATAACATAAATAATGATTACATTGATTTCAATAACAATATTACATTGATTTCAACAACAATGTGGTACAAAATATTAATTATAAATAATTTAAGATTTAAAAAAAAATATATTATATAAAACGATGCAATGCAAAATGTCCATTTTCTTTGTTTTAATAATATTAGATTGTCAAATAATTATTTATATATGTGAGATAATGTAAATTATGCAATACATTTATTTTAACAATTATTTATAATGTAAAATTAATTTCAAATGTATATATAATATATTTTTAAAAAAGTTTTTTAAAAGTAAAATGGGTTGCATTTATTGTTATAACATGAAGGAAAAAAATAGAAAAATGGCATTGATTGAGTGATGATCCATTCAGGACATAAATATTCTATTTTAAAATTTATGAATGTTAAAAATAAAAATAAATTATTACTATAAATTTGATATTTAATATAAGATTTAAATTAATAATTGTTTAATTTATTAAAATTAATATTTTATATTTAAAAAATTGATTATATATATATATATATATATATATATATATATATATATATATATAATAAAATTAACCAAAAAAATTATACTATTATGAATTACATAAAATTCATAATATCTTAAAATAAAATTGAATAATATTAATATTATAAATAAAGACTTAACCATTATCAATAATGCAAAATTATTTAAATGTTTTTAAAATGCATATAATAAGTTATTCCTAAAAGGTAAAAAATGTTGCTCTATTATTATAAAGTGAATGCAAATATATAACATTAACATTCATTTGAGCAATGATTTAAAGATTATATGCTTGTAAATATAATATCATAGTGTTACGTTGTTAAAAGGTGAATGTAAATATTAAACATTGGCATTGATTGGAAAGATAATTTATTGATTATAATACCATTGTGAATATTAAAAATAAAGCCAATTATTATTATATTAAAATTAGAAAGAAAATAAATTATTATTATATAAAAATAAAGGTTTTACTAAAAATATTTAACATGAATTTTAATAATAAAAATCTAATTTTATTTGTATATTATATTTTTGGGTAAAATAATAAAGTTAAATTGACTTTTCTTATTGTATGGGTAGTCATTTTTACTAAACAATATAGTATTTGGACATGGTTTAATCATTTTCCATGTGTAATCATTGCTTGAATAATTTTTTTCTTATTATTTGTATAATATATATATATATATATATATATATATATATATATAACATAACATAACATAACATAATGATTACATTAATTTCAACGATTATATAGTACAAATAACAATTATAAGTGATTTAAATATTTTCTTTATTATTATTGAAATAAACATATTTTTCTTAACAATTATATTATGTAATATGATTTAACATATAGATTTTAATAAGCATCTATACAAAATGTTTCATTCCCTTGATATTATTAATATTATATGGTCAAATAATTTTATTAATGATATAACATAAATCATTCCATGTAACATCCCTAATAATCTCACATGAAAATGTATGGAGTTGGAAATTTTTTACATAATTTACTCACAGGTACTATCTAAATTACTATTCCAATTCCTAGAAGAAATTTTCATCATTACATAGAGTAAGTTATAAAACTAATAACAACCACTGTTGTAGCTTATTAACATAAAATTTATGATGTCACCTTGCATCATTTTCATGATTCTTCTAAATTGATTAGTTAATCACTTACTTGATATTATAAACATCACATCATCCAAGGAATCAACGTCATCAAATTGACATTATAGGCAATCACATCATTGAACACCAATATACCCTAGAAACCCTGTAGGGTGAAAATGGAAAAACGTTTAATTTTATTATTAAACACTCGTGAGGGTGTTCGCCCCTCACTCAAAGGAGTACATCCCTTAACCATTGTCATAAAATTTTACAAAGAAATACCATTATGATGCAGCCGAAGGCTGTAAAAACCCACATTTTCACCTTAAGATGCATATAGAAATGCATGGTTCATTTATCAACCAACATAATTTTCAAACTGAGCAAAATTTAATGCGGAAGCTTACCTTTTACAGAACCTATGGTTAAAACCATATAATAAAACCCACTTTATGAATACCGAATGAACATTCGAATTTGGATTAAAACCCAAAGTATCATCACATATATATAATGGCCCACGCTACCAACTCACCTTTAAACAATTCATGTTTCCGACCATATAAATTACCCACCTTATAATGATTCATATCTTACGAATTTGACTGTGGTTAAACATAAAACAACGCACATATGTTCATCAATCCAAATGTTAGAAACATTAATATATATTCGGCCCCACATCATATCAACTCACAATTCATTAACATATATTCGGACCCACATCATATTCCAAAGGTACCTGTTTCACCTTTACCGTCGATCACTGTGCATCCATAGATCCGACGGTTGATGTTTCCTCATGCTCCAACTCAAATATTTTCATCCAACAGTCCACACCTTCGTCAACCTCTGTGCAAATAATGATGCGAACACCATCTGATCATTTGATCAGAGCATCCAACGGATATCACAAAACATTAAGCCCGACGAATTATCGCTCCAAAGTCACGCGAAACAAATGGTTTTGAAATTTCGTCCATGCTATGTGTCACTCATTGAGGTGTATCACGTAGACTTAATAAATTACTACTTACCATTCCAAACTTACGTGAAAACCATTTTTGGTTTTTCGAATCCACCTTCACTGTTCCCATCGCATAGTTCCGCCATGTTGTTGCTCATAGTTCCGCTTTTAATTCTTCAATACGGAACTTCTACATACTTGGTGAATAATTAAACAATCCATCGACTCATATTCACTGCACCATTAATTAGTAATTTTCGCCTTTGTTCAACTCACGATTTTGAACAGGGTCAGGGTTCCATCCAATCTTCAAACCCACACAGACATTCATTCCACGCATGGTTTAACCTCTATATTCAATTTCTATGGTTCAAATCCATCTTTATAAATACAATAAACTCAAATGTGACTCCAAACCCCGAATCTCACTGTACTGTGTACTCGGTAACCACAGAAACACCATTTAGGGGAATAAAATCCATACACGTCTGATGTATATGATTCCAAACTCGATTATTGATTCTAACATGATATACTCAAAGTATTGACTTGAGAGATCTTTTCCTCTTCCATCTCATCGATCCATTCTATGATTGATACACACAATTTCACCATCACAATTTAATATTGAACACACAAACTCATACAATCAACAATCCTGTAACCCAATTTCATCTGCAAACTATATAAATTCAGTAATGAAACACAAACTCAGAAGATTGAGTTCTCTGTATTAACACACAATAATTACATGTAATGTTCCCAATCAGCCATTGCTACTTGGAACATTATAATTACTCCATTTTTGAAATAAGAAGTAGGAAACACAATAAAATCTATCCCAGTGTGAAAAGGGATTGAGGTAAGAGGATACTAAAGCCTCTTGAGTGTGCAGAGGGGAAAAATCAAGGAGCTAGCTATAGTTAACCAAGTCAACAACGCTATCACAAGGGAGGGAAATCCACTAGGGCAGCATAGTTTTGATGGAGGAAACTTCTCAAGGAAGCTACATCACCAATGACTGGGGCCCGGGATGGAGAAGCTCACTTAGGATAAAAAGGAAGGGATAGCAGCAAGAGGATTCATTCATTCATACTTCTTTTTTCAGTCTTATGACTGATTACAAGCTTCAGCTGTTTAGCTGGAGTTGCAGCACTGTTTAGTGCAAGAGTTCTCCTGCGGGAATTCTAGTTTCATCATTGTATAGCTGATTGGGAGAGCTAAGGAGGAGGTCTTGAGTTCAATTCTCATCAAATATCTTTAGGAAAGCCATCCTCTAACCTTGATAGCGTAGTCACTTCCAGTGAATGCATTATTGCTGCAGTAGCTACAGTAGTTGGGGTTGCACCTACCCATTTGTGCTTATTTTAGAAGAGGAGGAGGTGATTTCCTCTCCAGAAGTTCCAATGAGGGAGGCTTTGAACCAATTCTTGTATTTTGTGTCCCTTTTTGAGAATATCAGATATTTCTCAATACAGATTTTCTAGGTACAGCGTTATTTTCTGTAGTGTTGTATCTTGTGTTGCTATTTTGTCAGAAACCCTTGCCAAAGGGTCCTAATGTGTTTGTAAAAGAGGTAAATCCTCTCATTTCTGATCTTATAATGAATGAAAGCTATAGATATATGTTGTTCCATCTATTTCTGTAGTTTTCATAACAAAAATAATGTTGTTGCTGCCTCCGGCATTTCTATTTTATGATGTACTGGGGTTGTGATGCTTTTTAGCATATTTGAGTTGGAGAGATCTGTTTAATGTAGCTAGAGTTATTTGCTTATGATGCCATTCTATATTTAAGATACATACAACATATTTTAAAGTATCCAAGCCCTGGACTGTGTTATTCTTGCACTGGTTTTCTTATACATCGTCCTCATTGGAGATATTGCAGAAATTCCTTAAAAGGAATATTACAATGGTATCGAAGCTCTGCTCTTAGCTCAGCTTGTGGGGGGAGATTTAGCTTCAGCTTGGAGAAGGAAGACATCTCAAGGCACAAAATATCTCATAAAATATCTAAAAAATGCTAAAAGAGGGAAATAAATTGACTTTTCATAACTTCTCATGTGCAAAAATAGCTAAACGCACATGAGGAAAAACCAGATTTTAAAGGTTCAATTTTTACAAAAATACTCAAAAAAATACATCAGCAAAAGGTCCCCTGACTTTCCGGAAACTTTTGGCAGCCTTCCTTATGTCGAAACAAGGCTCATGATAGCTCGTTGGAAAGCTCTAAGTGTCTATGGAAAAACTTGAATTTTCCCAATCTGATGCTTGGAAGTCCTCCAAAAATAGGCATGTGTGTAAAAAATCAGAAAATAAGCTTTGCTTATAGATCGGGCAGAGTGTAGAAAAAGTGGGCATTTTTCGCCATTTCGGGGGAGAAAATGATCTTCAAATGTCCTGAAAATCGCTGAGTATGTGCTCCTGAAATTATGGCATTCAATGATACCATTCTCCTCCTTTGATGATCCTCCAAACTGAAATGGCGAAGCCCATGATTTTTGGCCAAAAACCCAAAAATGCCAAAAAACCAAAAAATGTCAAAATTTTCCCAAAATTGGTGAGCATGACCCTCAAGGGTTCTCAGCAACATGTTGTGAAGCAGAGGCCAAAATCTGAAGTCTTGATGTGTCTTTCCTCACTTTCCGTGCCGGGCGCTTCCCTTTAGCCTCCTTGAAATTTTCTTGAGCAGCCTTCAACTTGCGCCGGGAAAACTGATTTAACTTTTTATAATGCATCGTCATTCTCCATTGAAGGTATAAATCTCTGTTTGCCTTCTCCAATTTCTTCTCCAAGTGGTCATTTACCCTCTCAAGCCATGCCTCCCTATTGTTCTCTATCTCCTATTCGAACAATGCAGTGAGAGGGGTGGATTGGAGAAGGGATTTTTCCTCTTCTTTTTGCTTCTCAAGGGCCTTTTTAAGCCCCATGGTTATAGGCCTCTTTCGCCTAGGCTGATCTTCTCCTTCACTTTCATCGAACTCGCCCATGAGTTCTTCCAGCCTTGCTTGGGCTTTGGAGGCTTCCTTCTTGTACTTGGTCACCCATGTCTCATAAACAACCATATGGACACTCATTTTCCTATTTTGGATTTGCAAAAATTGATTGAAATTCCCAGCTCTATGAAGATCATCCTTCAATGCATCAAATTGGCTTTCTCTATGGATCAAGAGGCTTTCTAGAATCCGGGCCTCATTATCACTATCATCGCTTTGGATTTGGATGATGTCAAATGCACTCTCTTGTTCATGACTGCCTTCTTCCTTACCCTTCCCTTTGCTTTGGGTGGATATTCTAGTGCTCTTCCTCCTAGGCAAATCAATCATGGGATTTTTTGGCAATTTCCCTTTACCTCGAAGGGCCCTTGTCACATTTGGAGTGACAACTCTAGGCACTCTTTTCTTTGCTATCCGGGGCTTGGCCTTTTTAGGAGAAGAGGGCATGGCCCCTTTACCTTTGTCACCTTGCCCTTTTTCTTCTTGAGGTTGTTCCTCTTGAAGAGGTTGTTGTTCTTGAGGAGGCTGTTGTGTATCATCTTTTGGCTGCCCTTGCTCATCACTATCATGTTGCTCTTGTTCGGCACTATCATGCTGCCCCTGTTCAGTCTCTTTTGGCTGCCCCTATTCATCATGATGTAGCTGCTGTGTGTCATCCTTTGATTGCCCCTGTTCATCACTTTCCTGTCCTTGTTCATCATCTTCATGCTGCTGCTCTGTCTCATAAGGCTGCTGTGTGTCCTTGTTTGACTGTCCTTGCTCATCACTATCATGCTGCCCTTGCTGCTCTGTCTCACCCTCACTGTCATGCTATTGTTCAACACTTTCTTCCTCCTCCCCTTGTTGTTGTTCATCATCACTGTCATGCTGCTGTTCAACACTTTCTTCTTTCTGCTCATGTCTTTCTTCCTCTTGCTGGTCACTTTCTTCTCCTTCTTCATGTTCCTTTGTTTTTTTTGTATTAAACTTGAGCTTTTTAGGAATAGGTCTGCTAGAAGAAGGTGAGGGATGATGAGTAGGAGGTGTAGGGGATGTATGGACTGGAGGGACAGTGGAGAAATCTGGATGAGTGATGAAAACATCCCAAGAGGCCTCTCTCTTTTCAAGCTGATGAAGAATGATGATTTTGATGAGAGAGTGATGGAAGAGATAGGCTATTTACTGTGGAGGAGGATTCTTCTAGACATTCGAAGCCATTTTATCAATGCTCTTGTGTAAGAAGAAGGGAAGATTTAGCAATCTGGCCCTAGTGAAATGCATGAGCAGTCGAATGTGATATGCATAAATTTGGGATAATCTTCCCTCACAAGTGAAGTACTTCATGATAATATTCATGAGAGGATCGTAACTGGCTAAAAGATATGCGAAAGGGAAAATAGAAGAACATGACTCTCTGTGCTCAGGCTTTAGAAAGGGCTTGTAATCATCTGAGTCCAAATGGCTTTGTTTAAACCATTTCTCACCAATATAGGGAATTATAGTGGCCTTGGAGATGGATCTTGGGGAGAACTTGAAGTCAAGGC
The DNA here is from genome assembly GCA_034641835.2 of Pinus albicaulis. Taxonomy (NCBI): domain Eukaryota; kingdom Viridiplantae; phylum Streptophyta; class Pinopsida; order Pinales; family Pinaceae; genus Pinus; species Pinus albicaulis. The sequence continues at coordinate 43,450 of JAXQQM020064153.1, forward strand.
TTGCCAACTGGAAATGCTTGTCTCGAAACCTCAAAGTGCAAAGATGTGTCAAAGGATAGAAACTCTTCACCTCTTGCACCTTTTGAAAAAAATATAAACACCCGACCTCATGGAAATTGAACAAGACTAATGGGTGTGCATTCAATTCTTCAGTGGAAATAGGTTCATATCTCTTATGCAATCCACTCCTACTATCCTGCCTAGGAGGCATCTTGTTATGGATTCTCTCTGCGAAACCAAATTGCCTCAAAAAGGATTTCAAGAATGTTTTCTTAAACAAAACTCTGCCTTCTTTGTCAATCACTATTTGATCAAGGTAAATTTGCCTCAAAGATGTGTAAAAATGTTTTCTTTGCTATTAGGTCCCTGCTCCTCTCAGAACACTTCTCTTCCTCCCTTTGTATGCCAAACAGCCAATATTTATAATGACAAGTGCACAGTCAAACAAAATGCATACATAGTCAAGTTATTTATGTGTTAGTGTAAGGTTACCAAGATCTTTGTGTTTTGGTGTGAGCACAAACAGCCCTGTAGCAGACAATCACCCCTTCTAATCAAAACACTGTTCTTGTATTCACTATTCCTCACACAGATTTTGACAATACATCCAAATGGCAATTTACAGCTTCACACACTAAATTTTGTTTTATGGACAAATAGGCAGCCCTGACTTTGTTCTTCACCACACAGAGATGACCTTTGACAGTGAAAAAGTAATATATGTATGATTACCGTTGTTGAAAATGAGCCCACTGTTTCATTTTTTCAAATACTGTGTTTCTGCTTTTAAACAGTGCCTCCATCTTTTATCATTGTTTTGAGGGCAGTTTATTAAGGTTTTTACATCAATAAAAACGCACCATTTTTACAATGTTCACCTTGGGCAAACAACAACGCAGCAATTTCGAGTTTCCAACATAAAACACCTCTCTCCTTAAAAAACTCAACACTGTGATTTACACCATGAGTCTCATCCCTTTGCCACCACCTAACAGTTTTGAATTTAGCAAGGAAGACAGAAAATACCTTGAAGATCGATGGTGGCGTTGTTTGAGGAGTTTGAGTTGCTTTCAAAACTTGTTGGAGGTGTTTTGAGCGCTTAAAACGTGTGTGGCACGTTCAACAGGGAAGGTGTCGCGCAAAGAGAAGCTGCCGGGTCACTGATGGGCCATCGTGACCGGCGCCTACAGGCGCGCCGTGCACTGCTAAAGGTGCGTCGTGAGATAGTGCAAGCCTTTTGAAAAATTTCATCTGAGCGCGCCACACAGCTCTATAGGTGTGCCGCGCAGTCCAAAACCTGAAAACTCTGTGGAATTTCGCTCAAAAAATATTTCTTCGATCTTGAGAACAGCAGAGGGTAGTGTTGCCTTGTGTTTTGAAAATTTTAAAAGGGCTTGCAACGGTCCCTTTGTCCCTTTGAACGTGAACAAGTCAAAATCCCTTTCACACTTGACTGGTGAGGGTTTTTTAAGAAATGTTTGAAAATGCCTTTGCTCATTTTGAAAACCAAAGTGATTTTAAATTTGCTATAAGGGACCCATACTTTTAAATAACGTTGGCAGAAAAGCTGTGCATGCCTTCTAGCCAGTTTCGGTAGATGTGACTTTTTCTTCTTGTAATAAAAGACATCCAAGGGTCAAACTCTTTCACTGTGTTTTAATATTAGAAAAGGAAACTCTGCCACTGCTAACCCTTTAGTGACATTTTCAACATGGAAAATCCGCTCAATAATACACCAATGATTAATGAAGCATTTTTTTCCATTTGTAAGGAGATGACCTATCTCTTTAAACTTGGTTGATATTTCTTGCTTCTGCTTCTTTAAAGGTGATAATGCTCACTGTGAGGCTGATCCAAACTGTTAGGTGATTTTTAAGCTCCTTTTCTGACTTTGACCTTTTTCAGGAAGATGCCTTTACTTGTAATAGTGGCATGCCTTATTGGCTTTGAATGCTGTTCCAGAATTTTGAAACTCATGCCATAATCCTTCTTACATTTTTGTGAGCTTGTGTGTTTAGTTGCAATGCATTTATGGGAAAACTAAGCTCAAATCACCTTCTGTCCACTATGATGAGTAATTTTAAAAGAAAATTCTCTATGAATAGGAAGGACAATACCCTTTGAAAATAAATCATCACTCTTAGGCATGCGTCATGACTCATCTCTCAACCACTTATCAATTTTGTTTTGTTTAAAGGAGCAGAGACTAAATGTTAAACCTGTTCATCAAGGAGATGAGTTTTTGTAACTCTTTAAGGAAATCACACCCCTCAGCAAAGTTTGTACACTTCTTGGCTCCAGACTGTCTTTGAAAACAAAATCTGATAGGAGATAAGCCAACCTTTTTGATATTTTATAGCGCTCATGCTTTTCCTTTGTTTTTGACATGATTGCCCTGTTCAGAAGCCTTCAAATATCTTCTGCTTCTCTTACCATTTGTCTCTTAATCAGTCAAAACCTTGAAATGAGTCACTGCTCTGGCCCTCTGTTTATGAATGAAGGAGGCCTATTTTGACAAAATGTCTGATGTCCTTTCAACCTCTGTCTCAATCAAAAGAAGATTTTTTGATGAACCTACTGATAGTGGTTTCCCTTACATATGTTGGCAGAAGTTAGTTAGAAGCTAAGACTTTTGGATTCCTTTGGCCATCTGCTCAAAAATATTTCTCCATTGACGATCAACACATTAGCTTCATATTGTAACTCAATAACAATGGAGCTCCACTTATTTTCCTATGCCTTAAACATCATTTTTATTCAGAAACCCTTAGTTGCTTTCTCATTGTACGCAAATTTTTTCTTTACAGTTAGTGAAAAACTTAAAAACAGATTTTACCTTTGGCCCTCTGCTTATAGATGAAGGAGGCGCTCTTAGTCTTCAACCCTCTACTTATGAAATGAAGGAGGTTCTTCAGTCTTCAAACCCTCTGCTTATAGATGAAGGAGGTTTTTTCAGTCATGTCATATCATCAGCCCTTTTACAGTGTTATTTTTCCTTTCACTGTCCTTTCAGGCTTTGACTATGATCGCAAGAGCTTAATGAATAACTCTATGCTCTATAGCTGCATCCCAGGCTCAAGATCATATTAAGAAGTAGGTGTCTTCTTATGTGGAGCCAAATATTGTCTTATGGGATGCTGGTATGCCTCTGTCCTTGAAAGATCCATTAAAACACTGTAAAAACACCTAAAATCAGTTTGACCTATGGTACATGTATTGCTGAGACTTGAGGGTGTATTAGTGGCATGACCTAGGGTTGTAACCAACTTTATTTGCAGAATGGGAAGGTTTGTTATGACTGGTCTATAGCAGGTAGAGGTTCTTTGGCTTTAGAGTGGTTTTCCAAGGGAGAAATTCCTAAAGCGCCACTACCTAACTTAGGGGAGACTTTTGGACAGATTTGGATTGTTTCTTTGGAGCTGATGGGCAAACTAGTATGGCTGAGGCTAGATAGGACTTGATAATGAGGTTTCATCTCATCATGGGCAGACTGAAAGGTAAGAGGGAAAAAAAAATTTATGGGTGTTTTCCAGCTGGAAAATTTGACAATTTTTTAGATCCGCTGCTAGAAAACTTGACTGTTACAACTAGTCATCACCAACAAGTGAAAAATACTGATGACTAAAAATGGTGTAGAATTTTGAATAATTTGCTGAATTATTCACCGAGATTATCCTGATTACAAACTATTTTAGCTTCATGCATAATACATAACCTCTTCTACAATTTATCATCAATATGCGGAAATAGAAACAGTCGCATGCGCACATAAACACAATAGTCAAGCACACATAAACACAGTATGTAATGGGGAAAGCTGATAGCTGAAAACCCCCAACTATCTGTATATTATAATGATAGAGAACATGTAACAATCATAGTACAATACTCCTCACAAGTACTCAGTACTATCTCCAATAGTTACACACAAACTAGCTTAGATCTGAACAAGTCACAGGTTCAAATCTCCTCCACTGTTTGCCTGCCTCTACTGCGCAATCCAAGATGAGAATGAATGAGATCCAAGTTCGAATCCCCTTGGCTTGTACTGCGCAATCCTCATTGGCAATCTCAATCAATGTGTGTGAAAATCTCATGCACAAGTATAGTCACAACTGATAGCCACACTCACCCTTTCACCCACCTCTAACACTGGTCTCCACTGAACTGTCCATGCATTGCAGTTAACTGATGTGTTCTTTAGTTGATTTATGATTTAATAATTAGTGAATTAATTAATAATTAATTCACACCACTCATCACTAGTGTATTTATCAATTAGACTAAATACAACTAGTTCAACTAAGTTAAACCGAACACAACTCCACCAACTGTCTCATCAACTCCACCAAACTCTGCCACATGAGTTCTAACTGAATTCAACCATGCAATAGCTCAACTAACCCTTAGGAAAAGCGTATTTCCTTCTATCAGCTGCATGTTCCACATCCAAGCATCAAACCGAAGTGCTCCAGGAGGATAAGATAATGTTTATAGTCTAAATATTATTAAGGGTTAATAATATTTGACTGTTCTATTTTTAGCCCGGCAGTCTAAAAATAGAAACCGCCCAATGTCTAAAAATAGAGTTCCATCTATTTTTACCAACTCGACCAATCATCCATAAATAGCATCCTGCAACTCATAGACCATGATCCATATGTCTAAAAATAGACATAGTCTAAAAATAGACTTTGCGCCAAAAATCACTTGTGTGGCCCCCACCTAGTTTAGGTGATCACTTTCCAACTAGGATTAGGAAAGATGTTTCAGGATGCCTCCTTCACTGTTTCTTGTTGCAATCTTCAACACTCCCTCTCAACAAGAAAGGACTGTCTTTGCATGCGACATGCAACTCCATGCATTCGCCCTGCAACCTTTACAAGCACCATGCAACTCCATGCATCTCCTCTGCAACTCCTCTGAAACTGAATAGGCTCCAAAAAACTCAATCAATATGATGCATCTATCATCAAAGTCTTCAACTTCTCCTGGTACCAACTGCACATGTCATCAGGAACCACTGCACTGTTGAACTCTTGCACTCATACACTCTGCACTTGCTATCAACTCTGATCCGCGCTCCAGTATCTGACAATGTCACTTTGATCTGCCTACATCAATCCAACTGATCATGCTACTTCTGTGCTGTGGGCACCTTGTAGCCAGGTTCAATTCATGAGATCCACACCATCTCATGAATCCTGCCCAGAAATCTCCTCTTGGGATTAATCATGCATGTCGCCCCACCTCTCACCGGGTGGTATAGCTGCATGCACTCCCTCTGCCCATCTGGCACGAAATTTCTCTACATGAGTGGTTTCTTCCACTCCATGATCCTCATCTTGTGGCTACTCCACATCCCGAGGTTCACTATTACCTGCATGCAAAACTTTCTCCCTCTCAAGCATCAATTGCATGTCTTTCTTGCACTTCCCAACAGTAGGAAGCTCCGTAGACATCCCATCTACTTCAAGTCTGTAGAGATTCTTTTCTCGAATCCCAACCTTCTTGACTTGTCCTGTTGCCTTGTGCCGAAGGAAAAATTTTCCTTCACTGAAGACAACTTCATACCCTTTATCCTCTAACATTGCAACTGAGATCAAATTCTTCTTTAAACCTGGAACATGCACTACATCTTGTAAAAGAATGAGTTTACCTAACTCCCTCTGAAAGGTTATGGTACCAATGCCGGTCGCATTGTATCGTCCATTGTCGCCCAACTCAACATGCATCTGGAGATCTTTCTCCAGCAAGTCACTGAAAAGATTCACATCTCCCGTCATGTGAAAGGAAGCGCCACTATCAAAATACCACCCCGATCCCAATGCACTAAACACCATGCATGCGATCAATGAGAAGTCCAGCTCAAATTGCGAGGCAAGAGCCTCACCAGCTGTAGCTCCAGTAGCCTGCTTGTTCTTCTTCTTCTGTGGACAATTCGTGGCTTAATGTCCGTGTTCGTGACAGTGAAAACACTTCACTTTGGACATGTCACGCTCTTTACCATCCGCACCGGATTGAGAATAATTATTCTTTCCCTTCCCCTTCCTTGCTTTGGCAGCCAAAGAACAATCCTCTTCATCATCATTCTTTGATGAAGATCCATCCCTGTTATCCCGCATTATCTCCTCTTGCACAAGATCCGACCAAAGTCGCTCCCATCCTCGCAATTTCTCCCGACCATTGACAGAGTCCTGATAGGAGTGCCAACTCTTCGATAGCCCAAGGAGAGCCAAGCTCACCAAGTCTTCTTCATCCACACTAACTCCTACACTCCCAAGCTCATCCCTGCAGTGGACAAACTTTGTCAAGTATACCGGAATAGTGTCATTCTTCTCCATCTTTATTTTCCTGAGTTTATCCTTGAGCGCCAACTTCCTCTGGTCGCTCTTGCTTTGGAATAAATCTTTCAACGCTTTCCACATCAAATATGGAGAAGCTTTACCATGCAGGCTGGATACAATGTGATCCTTCACGCCGTCCAATAGAATCCTTCGACACCTTGCTATCTTCTTTTGCCAAGCCTCAACCAAGGCTGCATCGCTAGGCTTTGGAACTTCAGCATCTATGAACTCCTTCAGCCCATTGTCATCGAGCACCGCCTCCATCCTATATCTCCATGCAATATAATTCGAGCTGCCTTCAAGAGCATACTCCAATCGCAATCCTTGATAAGAAATTTTGACTTCGACACCAAGAAAACACTGCTGCAAATTCGAATTTCACCAGCTCAAAACTCAACTGCTTCTGGATCTGTGAGAACAAAGTATTTCTAGCACAGAGATCGAATGTAGGGGCATTTACTAGATATATCACCTTTCAGAGAAAGGATGGATCCAGAGGCTACCTGGCCCGCTTACAGACTCTGTCTACCGAAATAAATTGTAATCACTGTAATAAATCCGATGATCAATTTCGCTCCGATACCATGTAGAAATTTGAATAATTTTCTAAATTATTCACCGAGATTATCCTGATTACAGACTATTTAATCTTCATGCATAATAAATAACCTCTTCTACAATTTATCATCAATATGCGGAAATAGAAACAGTCGCATGCGTACATAAACACAATAGTCAAGCACACATAAACTTTGCGACAAAAATCACCTGTGTGGCCCCCACCTAGTTTTAGGTGATCACTTTCCAACTAGGATTAGGAAAGATGTTTCAGGATGCCTCCTTCACTGTTTCTTGTTGCAATCTTCAACAAATGGCTCCATTTGGGGAGGGCAGCTCCTTTTCAGGAGGTGTCTAGAATTTTAGATCTTTGGCTTATGAAGACCAGTGCCTTACCCACTGGCACAATTTCATTCTTCCTTGATGCTACTTTTGAAAAATGACAGCATGATTAGCATCATGATATTTCTACCTACCCCACTATCTTTCCTAACATTTTTTCTTCCTTTGGGTGCATTTGGACTAGCAACCCTTTTGACAATATATATTTTTTCTTTTTGAAAAATGAACCTATCTAATTCTACATTTATATCTGCCGAGAGTTCAAATTAAACTGATGAACTCCTTCATTACTCTACCTACACTAGATCAACTGTCAAGGTTAAGCTGTTTGACAGGATTTTGTTCTCTAATCTAAAACACGAAATTGAAAAAATGATCAAATCAGGGTTAGACAGTCTGATTTTTCATGTATTTGCGGCATGAAAGACAAGCTACACACAAATATTATTTTGCATAACTTGGAAACTAGGAAAAACGGGGCTAAGATGCACAATTTGTTTTTCATCCCTGCTTCCCTCTTTGGTTCTATTTTGAGCGTGTGGAACCAGTATCTTTCTCTTTGATAAGTCAAGCTTACACAATGTTGACCATATTTTTCACTCACTAACTTATCAGCAAATAAATTTAAAAACATGTTCAACTATGATTAGGCTAGATAACTGAACAAGACATTTGAGTACTAGTAGCGGCATTTAGACTTGCGCACTTTCTGAACGACTATTTTTTGGAACATGGGGCCTTTTTCTATTTTTCAACTACCCTCTTTTCTATTCTTCTATTGTTTTTTGACTTTTCTGTTTTATCTATTCTCCAAACAGTGGTATATACAATGATTGAAAATGTTTTAAACTCAGAAATCTTGGAAATGGCGAAACTTAAGCATCTTATCCTTGTAAGAATCTCCTACCATTCTTGGCCCATCTAGTTCTTGAAAAGAAAAATTGGGCAAGTTTTCTCTTGTAAACATGACATACGGATTCATGCATGAATCTCTGAACAAACTCGTATCTTCCCGTTGTACCTCTTTGTACCTCTGATTTCCACTCCTTCCTTTACTGTACATCTTCTTTAAGTAATGCATATATTCTTTGTCATTTTTGAAATAAATAATGACAATCTTCAAGGTATGTTAAAATGTAGAAGTTCAGGACTGGAAACATGGCTTTCAGGAGCATATTTTTGATATACGGTGGTTTTGCAATTCTGAGTCTGAAACTGGAACTACTTCCAGCATACTGAAAAAAATCTTTGAGCTGTCTACTTTGCAAGGGAATCATTTGGCTATAACCTGAAACATCATCTTGCAAAGGCATATGATTAAAAGCACTTATCATCGGTATATCATGGTCTTGGGTAGGAAGGATAAAATTTATATTATAGGGATGTGCATTAGTGTTTCTAAAATCAAAACAGACCCTATGACCATCTATTTTATCTCTGATTATTACTGATTGGTTCAGATTTTTGTATTTTCTTTTGTCGAAGTTGTTTCTTGGAGTAATGGTAGTGGCATAGTGTTTCTCATTGTTTTCTCTACATGATGTAGTATTCTGCATGAGATTGCCAATTCTAGCAGTTCTAAGTCTTTGATGGAATGACCGGATATTAGCCAGTTCAAGTAACTTAGGTATACTTGGACTGCAGTTATCATGTTCGCTCATAAGAAGTTTATCAGGTGTTTTTTTTGGATTTTGAGCTGTTATGGCTACAGTCAAGGTTTCACTTGCAGTGGAAAAGTTATGTGATGGTAAATCCTTGAGGTACGGTAAAAACATTAAGCTTCCCTGCTCCTGAGTTCCGAAAAGGTTTGTGATATGTAAGTCTTCTAATGCCTTTATTCTGAAAAAGTTTCCTGATGTTATTGCTGATGTTTGACTAATGTTAGAGCAATTCGCTTGATAGTACATAATGGTTTGTGCTTCTTGCTCTATTCCTATTTCAGAAGGAACATACTTACTTTCCTCAAGACATAGCTGTTCATGATCATGGTAGTTTTGAGTGTCTAGTTCATCATAGAGAACTAGGGGTAGCCAATGTGGTGGGTCTAAGTTTGTTTCAATTTCTTCTGAATGTTCTTCAATGTCCTCATCAGTGTGTAGAATAAAAGAGTTTAGGTTAGAATGAAAGGAATAAATTGGGATGTTATCTGGCCTCTCTTGATTACTGATCATGTATTTCATGTGTGACTCTCGATAGAGTATTCTTGTTTGGTCAAACACAGGAATAGTGGCATAGGACATATCCAATTCAATATTTCCTTGGAGCTTGGCTCCCCAAGATCTGGATAGAAGCATTCCGTACTTGGGAGGTATGTCTGCTACCACTATGTCCATGATTAGATGTTTTGCAGGTATCTGGGCCAAGCTGAAGCAAAGGTCTTTGATCAAACCTAGGCATTTGACTCTACTAGAATCAAATGAATATAAGTCTTTATATGGTATTGTGATTTCTAGGCCTAATATTTCCATTACAGCCTTCGGCATAAGATTATGCGAGGCGCCAGAGTCTAGCATGTTATTGTGAAGGATTTGGTTATGGATATTCAGACTGATGTAAAAGGGAAGAGTGGTTTCCTCTTGGAATTTCCTTTCTATTTTCGGACCAAACAACACTTCAGGAGTGTCATCAGCTAGATTAAGGGTGTTCGCATCATTCCCTAGATTCAGGACCTTTAACACTTGGGATTTATAAGAGCCTTGGGCAATGAGCTCGGTAAGAGGCATGGTGATCTTTATTTTGGCGATTTCACCCTCAAAACTAAAAGGTAGCTGCAGTTTAGACATGTTTGTTTTAGCTTTTTCAGACATGACCTTCTCTATGTTCTGAGTTTGCTGGCTCGGTTTCGGGATTTTGTTTGCCACAGCCACCTCGGGAATCTTTGTGGAAGTACTAGGAGCATCTGAGTCAGGACTAGTTTGGGTAACTCTATCTTTGTTTTGGTCATTTTTCCCGACCATGATTTTTTTGCTGTTCACTTCTTTCTTAGGGATGGTATTAGGGGTTTTAGCAGTGTTTGAGCTACTTTTCTTGGAGTTGTCTTGATTTTTTCTGCTTCTAAGGTCATACTTCCTGTGAGCTTCTATTATGGCATTCTGAAAATCTATGGCAGGATCCTCAGGATCTTCATAGTTGGTTTCATCCTGATTCAGAGAGAAGAATGCTTGCTCTTCTTCCGTGAGGTACACCTCACTCTCATTATCAGACCCTATGAGGTTCAAATGATTTTCATCAATGGGTTCTGTATCCCTATCATCTTCTTCCACATAATTTTCATTAAATCGTGGTCTAATTTGTTGGTCAGTTTCCCTTGGTTTGTTTTGAGGTTGTTCCCTCCTAAAATTTTGGTTCCGGTTTCTGTTTGGAGGGATTTGTTGGTTGTCCCTAAGAGGGGTCTTCTCACTTATCTTCTCCCACATTTTGGCCATGGAGTTGACTAAATCATCTATTCTAGGATCTAGGGAAGGGGACGAAGTGGAGACCTCATCTCGGTATGTGACTTTCCTTTCTGATCTAGTCCTAGCTCTTTTTTCTGCTAAGTTGGCTTCTGCTCTTATGGCTACTTTTTGCATTTCCTCTAAGGTAATGGGGTCATTATCTCTTAGCTGATAAGTCATGTATGGGTAAAAACCCTCAGGGAACTTTTCTAAGGCTGAACCAAGTGGGGATTTTAAGTGAGGTGGGAGGGCGTTATACACACTGTTGAACCTAGTGCAGTATCCCTGGACACTTTCCCCATTTTCCAATTTTAGATTGTTATATTCTGATAGGATTTGAATGGGGTTTTTTCGGATTTCCCACTTGTTTATGAAGACTTGGTAGAGTTCCAAGAGGTTGTGGATGTTGTTTGGAGTTAAGCTCTTAAACCATTTTTTTGGTTCTCCGCTCAGGCTTTGGGCAAACATTCTCATTCTGATGGTCTCATCTTCTATTTCCATGTATTCAAAGGCATCGCTAATCCTATCTACATGTTGTTGAGCTGTGGTAGTCTTATCTCCAGTAAAGTGTGGGATTTTGGCTTGATAGTCATTTTTTAAGGGAGCCAAAGGTTGTGGAAACACCAAGGGTGCGTACCAGGTGACCATGACGGGAGCTAATGGATGATGTACAAGATGAGGGCTTGCGGGATGAGCTGAGGTGGTTTGAACAGTAGTGGTTTGGATAGGTGTGGCGGATGTATTTGGATTAGTGACCTGGTTTTGAGCAGGTCTGGGATGGTAGGGGCCAAAGTGATGGAGAAGCTGAAAGTCGGGAGGTGTGGTAGGTGAGGCTTCTCTACTAGGACTCTGTGGCAGATCTAGGGGCTCAAGATCGTCAAAGTCTATCTTACTTTGTGACTTGCTTCTAAAAAGGGTTTTTGCTAACTCTAAGTCAAAAGGGTAATCTGGTAAGGCAGTGAGACGTTCAGCTACTGATTTTGTTTTACAGATGGACCTATCGGTAGCTAAATTTCCAGTTTCGGAAGCTTGCCACAGAATCTTCTCTGGGTCATCTACTATGATAGGGGGATTTGGGTCTGGATGAGCTCTGGTGTTGATTCTTCGTGAAGCTAGATTTCGGGTCTAGAGTTTAGAGAGGATGGTATTTGTGAATGTTTTGGATGGATGGTCTCTCTAAGGCTTTACTAATGTGAAGGATGGTCAAAACTAAAAGGATGGACTAGTGGAGTCGCTAGGTGGATTTCTTATGAGAACTATGATTCACCACCAACACTATCAAAGATGCTTTGGGAAAACATTTTATAGCAAAATTTGAGATGGAAACTTGCAAAGAAGAGTGATTCACTTGGTTTCAACAGTTTTGCTAGGCTGAGTGGACAAGCTAATGGTTCTCTTGGCAAGAAGACTTCTGCTTATCTCGTATGTTTTAGGTGAGGTTTTCTGAATCACTAAGTTATACTTAGTTTGTCACTGATTACAGAGTTTCCGCCCTAAGTTTAAGTTTTTGGAAGGATAAGTTAGCAGAAAGGTATGGTTTATGAATTTTTTGGTCTTTTATGGAGTTTTTAAGCCTACTGGACACTAGTGGAGTCACTAGGTGGAATTTGGTTATTTTTGTAAATATGTATCTATGGTCCACCACCAGTAACTAGGGAAACCAATCCGGGAATGTTCTGGGGTTTTTCTGAGTTTTTATGTGCAGCCTACGGTTTATTAAAGTATTCTAAACCTGTTTCATCACTTTTCTAGGGTGGCGAAAACAAGAAGAGTTTAATCTAAATAATTCTATGGACTGCCTGCCTGTGAGGTTTGGAAGAGTTTCCTACAACTAAATCATCATCTTGCTAAGATGGTGAAAGAGCTAGATTCTACTCTTCTAAGTTTGACTGAGATTTTGAGAGTTCCTAAGGGATACCTAGGATTTTTTGACTCAAAGTCCCACCGCGATTGCAATTATTTTAGGGTCCCGTGATTTAGATGATTGGCAAGCCAAACGACAGTGTAACATCAAATCAGTCTTTGGAGCCCAAGGACCTAGCCTTCCTAGACTCAGAGAGGGCTCTCTCTATTTGTGTAAGGGATATCTGTGTGTTTGTTTATTGTGTTCTGTTTTTAGGCTAGTTATGAAGAAGGTTTTCTGGTTTTGGTTTTTAGGTTGTGAGGGATGAAACTGATCAAAGATATAAGATAGGTAAAAAGATGTCAGATCAACTAGGCTATGGGGTCGAAAAATTCAAGAAAGCTATCAGATGGTGATACAAGGTTGTTGAAGGGCTGATTTGATTCGAGGTAGAAAGGATCTTTGGGAAAAATGGAATAAAATGGACATCAAGTTTGGGAACAACAAAGGATTTCAAGCATAACTAGTTTAATAGCTGACATAAACATGGTAGGGAAAACCATTAATCATGAGAAATGTAACTATAAGCTAATTAATACATAGAAATAAACATTCAAGCCATGCATAGAGATATATAACTCTCTAACTTTGGGAAATGGCTATCGAACTTTGGGGAAATACACTTAAGAGAGACAAACAACTCAAATCACTATGCCGGAACGCCTAAACATCGTACTTCAAGTTATTGGGCACTTTGAAAACAATATTGCATAGTCTTAGGCAAAGGGCAAGATCGGAACAAGACCTTCTTGGTTCAACAAATGACAATCCAATCAGTCAAAGAGAAATTTCATGGATGGAGCTATGGCTAGCCATGAGTAAGCAGGGCATACTGTAAATCATACTTAGCATGCATAAAACCATGAATGAAACAAGCAACAATATCCTTAAGTTATTAAAGAGAAATCAAGAATTCTTTAATGTGACTAAGAATGAAGAAAAAATGGAAGCTATGAAGAAACAGGAAATTTGAGGTGCCTCCAAGGGCATGTCTCAAATTTGTTCTCTACTGTTCTATAGCAAGCAAGAAACATGGATTTATGAATGAAAACTAGGAAACAAAACAAAGAGAGAGACACTATACCATTATACCAAGTCATGGAATCCAACAACAATCCTCTTTCATCATCCAAGAACATCCAAGAGACTATCCCAAAGCATGAGACAAGTATTTCTTCCAAAGCTTATATGACCATATATTGCTTCTATCATCAAGCTCCAGCCTTTTGTTACAATGAAAGCCTTTGGAATATATAGGCCCAAGTGAGGAAAACCTCTTAGCTCAGTTTGCAATCTCATTGGCCTATTCAAAATATCTAATCTTGTCCTTGAGGCTTTGGAAAGCCCAAGGCACAAAATATCTCATAAAATATCTAAAAAATGCTAAAATAGGGAAAGAAATTGACTTTTCATAACTTCTCATGTGCAAAAATAGCTAAACGCACATGAGGAAAAAATATTTTTTAAAGGTTCAATTTTTACAAAAATACACAAAAAAATACATCAGTAAAAGGTCCCCTGACTTGCCGGAAACTTTTGGCAGCCTTCCCGATGTCGAAACGAGGCTCATGATAGCTCGTTGGAAAGCTCTGAGTGTCTAATTTCTGGAAAAACTTTAATTTTCCCAATAT
>JAXQQM020064779.1:0-57020 GCA_034641835.2 Pinus albicaulis
TACTAGACTTTTCAAATCACGATAACTTCTTCATACGGTGTCGGTTTTTCGAACTGTTCACGGTGCCGGAATTAGGAAGACGAGATCTATTTGGTCGCTCAGGTTCGACACACTTTCAAGCACTTCAAAATTTGAGCTATTAGTTAGGTCCTTGATCCAAATTTGATCACTCCTCCCCATTAGAAATATTTTGGACACCAAAAGACTGATTACCTATTCAGTAGATGAGAGTACAACACCATCACATTACCAGCCTCCATACACTTTGCCTTGCATGGCTTAGTTCCTTTGAGCCCCAACTTGAAGGTAGTCAACACTTCCCTTCTTTAATGCTCTTGTCCTCCTGTCAAGAACTGTATCTTCCTTGAACTCATTCGAAAATTTCTGGTAAGAAATATTTAATGGAAGGTAGTTGAACATCGCTTCCTTGATCATTGATCAAAGGTGGTTCAAACAAATGTAAGTTTTAAACATAAATGCATACATGAATGAAATTTGCATATGTAAAAATGAATGTATGTCTTATAGAGTTAAGAAGTCAAACCACTTCTCACCAAGCCACTTCCATGGCGATTTTTGCTGTTGAAAATCTTCTTCATATGAAACATCTGTTCTCACATCAATGATGGAATATTTGGTTCCATTTTCACCAGTCTTTTTATCCTCTTGCTTCAAATTCTTGGGATGATTAGTTGGATGTAATGTCCAACATCGAGAAATAAAATGTTCCTTTTTTCTGGAAATGTGTGCAAGTCTTTTGTATCTTTTGAGAAAGTTGCCTTCACTTCAACTATTTCCTATATGCCTTCAATCTCTTCCAGCATCTTGAAACATCATGGTTACATATACCACAATAGGAACATCAACTCTTTCTTCCATTAAAGCATGCATATTTTTCATGCTTATCAAAAACATAATCAACTTGACTATGGGAAGAATTATACCTCAAATGTTTCTTTGCATGTCCATATTTTTTACCTTCTTGAGGAGATGAAATTGTAGAGTTTCCAACTTTCTTTTGAAGAATAACATCCGTGTTTATGTCTGGATAGATGTCAGAACTCTCTTGCTCTCCATAAGCTACAAGTCTACACACATCCTGCTGCAACATAGGCTTCAAACAATGGCAATAAACTTGAAAACAAACTTGACATGTTTTTGGTTTAGAAATTGCAACAAAATTTCTTCTTGCAGTTGTCTCAAATTCCTTCATGGCTGTAGAGTTTTCGCCATAAGATTGAACATAGCCTAGACCAAACTTCTTAGGATTTTCCTCAACCAAAATAGGATCTATCATCCTTTGTGCATGTTTGCCTAAACCCTTGCCTTCATAGCCCATTTTTAACATCAACTTGGACCCTATACCTCTAGTGTGCTTTTCAAATGAACCTACACATCTATCTGAAGAGGAATTTGAAGACAAATTTGAGTGATTTACCTCTGCCTCGAGCATGTGTTTGGTTAAGGCCTCTTGGGAATGATGGAGTTGCATCTCCATCTCATGCATTCATTGAAGAAGTTATTCTTTCTATTGCTTCATAGCAACCAATATCTCATGAAGTCTAGTGCTTTCTCTTCCATCTTCATATAGAATTTGCACCATATCCTTCAGGATGTAGAAGTCTCGCTTCATCTCTTTATCAAAGAGTTTTGTAAATGAGGAGGATTTTGAAACCTCACTTGATGAAGTTGTCATCATTATGTAAATGAATTAAATAACTTCAACAAAAATTCACAAAGCTGCAAAAACAATTTGACAAAGCTTCTTAACAATTTGGCTGTAGATTCAAGATCTTCTTCAAGCAGCCTTTTTTGAAAACAATCTTCAAGAGGGATTGTGCTTCAAGGGTTTCCTTGAGTTCCTTTGGGTAAGGAGAATGCTTTCAACATTCTTCCTTCTTGTCCTCTTTTTTACTTAGCTAAAAATATCTCCCCTTGACCTCTAACAAACTCAAACTTGTAAGCATCAGTCAATTTGCAAACAGTAAAATTCTTTGCAATGTTAAACACCTTTCAAGTCAAACAAGCAAGCTAGTGCTCTGTCAAGCAAGAAACCTAGTGCTCTAATACCACCTAATCTGAAATGGGTGGATATCTTGTTATGCTTTTCAAGCACCTCCCACTTAGTTAAAAAAATTAAGATCTAGCTTATACTTGACTGTGCGGAATTGAATTATTGATTCAGGTGTATGTATTTTTAACTGTTTTAAACCTTTATGTGTGAGGAATTAAACTTTTGTTTGTTCTGATATTAAGCATGTTCAAAAACCATAAAGTGAAACAAATAAGAAACAACACATAACAACAAATTTAATAAATGAGTTCCCCCGAATATCATGGGCTATGTATCCTAGAGCCATTGTCAACTAACTTGGCTCTTTGGGATTATGATGTATCAATTATTTTACAAGTTACTAAATCAACTCCAATGGTTTTTTGGACTGTACCATTGGGATTATAATACCATCATACCCCTAGAATGGTTGTTATCTCTTTGAAGATAGAACTAGGTTCCCTTAGACTTGACCTCTTCTGTTGGCACCCTTAACTTCCCTGAGCTTCTCTGTGGCACTAAATCCTTAACCATTTTATATCCCTGAAGCCTCACCTAATGTCTCCATCATATATCATACATCCAAAATATACTGATCATTTTCTCCAAATGAGCTCTGGCTCCCCAATCTAGGCCTCCTTCCACTGTTGGCCCTAGGCTGCCGAAACTTCCCTATGTCTTATCGACCTTCAAAATTATCCAAATGAATCTGAAAATCCCTTCAATGGATTCATAATGTCTAAAATAGTCAAAATAGACTATTCACTTGCTGAAATTGGCCTCCGGCTGCTCCAGTTACGCCTCCAACCCCTGGTGGCACCCCCTGACTCTAGGTTCACTGAAAACTTCCCTAAAGAATCTTGGCCTTTAGAGGTATTCAAAAGCTTTTGAAAATCCTTCCATTGGATTCAGAAGGTTAAAAATAGTCAAAATAGACTATTTTTTTGCTGAGAATGGTTACTGGCTGCCCTGGATAGGCCTCATTCTCCTGTTGGCTCTGCGTGGCCCTGGTGGCCCATGGAAATTCTATGAAGAATCTCAGCCTTCATAAGTCCTATAATGGCTCTTAAAACCTCACCATTAGTTACATAATGTTTAAAACATCCAAAATTTACTATTGGCTTCTTGAGAAAGGCCTCTAGCTGCTCTGGCTAGGCCTCAAACTACTGTTGGCCCCTGGTGGCCCTAGTGGCCCTTGGAACTTATCTGAAGCAAAAACATGCTTAGAAGTCCTCTGATGGATCTGTAACCCTCACCAATGAGTCTGGAATCTCCAAGAAAGTCGAAATTGACTATTCACACTCCTAGAATGGTCGAATAATGCTCAAGACAGAGCGTAAACAATTTTGCCCAGTAACCCCTAAAACAACTCCACTAAAAATGGAGCAACTGCAGTTAACTCCAGTCAAAATAGAAAATTTTCCAAAAATGGTGTGCTCCTCTAGATTATCCGCCGAAATACCGTTAGCAATAAAATTTGACCGTTGCATGTGATATGCCTAACATAAAGGTTGGCTAAACCTCCGCTAGACTTGACCGTCGAACAAACCGCAATATTTAATGTCAAGGGTAGGTCACATGACCCCACTCCATGGTTTTTGTTGGAGGTTAGTGGAACTCTAGGTTTTAAACCATTGTATCAACCTTTAAACCAGAGTTTGAACTGATTTTGGGACTTGACCGCGCGGAGAAAGTTTCTATAATTGCTGCATGTGATAGCCTGAATGCGGCAGAGTCTACAGACGGTTTTCGGTTGAGTTTAATGTTGTGGTTTTTTGACAAGACATGCGACCATATAACAAGACCGCTGGTGGGTTTGTCTCGAGCGCCTGGTCCTGGACTAAGGCCCTATGGGGAGGGGTTGGCCCTCCGCTCCCCCGCATGCGGCTTCAACAAACTTTAAATTTAACTCGTGCCCTTAGGGGTTAAGCAACAACCTGTAGCAGAGATGGTTAAGCCTTGTGTGTGTGCGCTCGGAGATTGTGGGGTCAACTCTGGGGACCCAAACCAAAATTTTAAACAGTGGTTCAAGGGCCACGTGGCGGCCTCAGGGTTAGCCACATGGCACCTTTTCATTGGCCCACAAAACCCTGCAATGAATAACCATTCGACACTTGTCACACTTTGACTGGCCCAGAAGGAATATTCTAGGAATATTCCATGGAATATTATTTTTTCTGACTATACCCTTGACTAGTCAACCTTGGTCAATTGCCAAAATTTACAGTTTACTAGACTTTTCAAATCGCGATAACTTCTTCATAAGGTGTCGGTTTTTCGAACCGTTCGCAGCGCCAGAAATAGTAAGACGAGATCTGTCCGGTCGCTCAGGTTTTACACACTTTCAAACACTTTGAAATTTGAGCTATCACTTAGGTCCTTGATCCAAATCTGATAAGGGGACTTTCTATCACATTAACCAAATGGCTACTACAAACAATACCGGGGTCCCAAATGTGTCACTGAGTCATCCATGTCCCCAACACTATCTTGTCATGGATAAATCCCTCAATACTAGGACCCCAATAAATCATGATTAATGTGAAGCGCCCCTTGCTCCACTCACTATCCAACTTGGTACATACACCCAAATCCGTCTGCATGCCATCAATAAGTAGAGCATCATGATCATATAAAGTCTCATTTTTCTCCTCGTGAAACTTCTCTATTTATTCATACATATCATGTACTCCAAGGGTGGGCTCCTAAAGATACAATCTCACTCCTTTGGAAATGCATCATTTCCTACACGAGCCTCACCTGATCTCCCCCTGTTGATCATCCCTCCATGCTGGTGAAGTACCCCATGCCAACAAAAAATAAATACAATCTAATGGAAGGTCGGAATGATCTCCCCCTATCGAACTCAGCTCACCCCCAAGGGTAATTGAAATTTCAAGTATTGTAATACCAGGGTCCCATACCCAACGCAGGAAGAAACTATCCTATAGGCCTTTGATACTCTAGTCATGACTAACTATTTAACATTATCGTACTAGAGCCTTCTATCTTGTAACTCTTGAAGATAATATAGGTGATGATTCAGGCTATGTCTAACTTGCCAAGGTGACTCAACAATGCTCGCACTTATCATTCCATGGTTGGCCCCAATCCTAAAAACCCCCTACCTCGCCATATAATGAAGGTGAGCCCCAATGTGTCAACCTGATAATGAAATGGATCACCTGTTATCATGACCTTACTCACTAAGTAATGAAGTGTCCCCCCAATCAACTGGATCCCTGGATCCCATAACCATACGAAAGGTCCATAACTCCTAATCCTCACTTCCTGCTACTGTGACATGCTTCTAGTTGTTGGTGTTAATCAATGGTTGTCATTGATGTCAACCCAAGCAGCACCAAGGGCTACCCCGATCTTGCATGGAAATTTTGACCTACAAAATTATTGTATTCTATTGAGATTCAACAAGATGATGAGCTTAGTGAAAAGTAAGCACCTTCACTAAGTGGGGCTCGCAGGCTATTTTTAGGTTTATGTCTATTTTTAGACATGGTGAGCATATTCTATAAGTTGCAGGATGTTATTTGTAGATGGTTGGTCAAATGTGGAAAATAGATGAAATACTATTTTTAGAATATTGGGCGAAGTCTATTTATAGATCGTCGATCTAAAAATAGATGCATGTCAATTATTATTAGCTCTTAATAATAATCCGAAAATAAACATCAACTTATTCTCTTGGAGCACTTTATTTCAGTGAACAGACTTGGAAAATCAGTGGGTTGAAGGAATTATGCAATTCCTAGGGTTTATTGGTGGCTCATGCATGAGGACTCAGTTAGAACTGAAGTGGAAAAGTTATGACAGAGTTGGAAGAGTAGTTTATGGAGTTGTTATTTAGTTTAACTCAGTTAAGTGAGTTAAACTCAGTTGAGCTAGTTGTATCTAGTCTAACTGAAAGATACACTAGTGATAGTTAAGTGAATTAATTAGTTAATTAATTCACAACTAATAACTCACTAACAACTAAATAGAAACAACAGTTAACTACAGTGCATGTCAGTTCTAGTAGAGACCCAGTGGAAATATAGGTGAAAGGGTGAGATGGACTATCCATTGTGACTATAGTGATGCATTCAATGCATTTGACACACATTGGAGTTTCCAATGAGGATTGCACAGTCAAGGCAAGGAAAATTCAAATTCATTCAGAGGTCTTCTTCAACAGGGATTGTGCAATGGAGGGAGGCTGTCAGGAGGCAATAAATTGGTGCATAGATATGCAAATTTCTGCATGAAAGTGTGTAATGATTGTTTATTGTATTGAGATCTTGATGTACTAAGCTTTGTATGAGATTATTACATGATTCCATTGATATACATAATATATTATAGTTGGGGTTTTTAGCTTTAATATTTCCCGTTAAACAACTGTGTTATGTGAGATTGAATTTATTCACATGTGTTTGCAATTGAGTTTTGAATTTTCGCAAGTTTAATTAGTGGAAGGATTATGTATTTAGCAAGAAGATAAATATTGTTAGATCAGGAGGATTTGGTAATAAATCAGTATTAATAAATTTCTACATGGTATCAGATCAGTTTTGATTACTGGAGATTGCAATTGTGAATAATTGTTGAGTTTGTGCTGGTGGACAATTTGAATTTGCTGCAAAAGATTCTTGGTGCGACAGTTGAGTATTCATTGAAATGTCTTTCAATGGGTTGCGATTGGAGTATGCCCTTGAGGGTAGCTTGAATTACATATCTTGGAAGGATAGGATGAAGGCAGTGCTTGAAGATAATGAGTTGAAGGAGTTCATCGATAGCGATGTTCCTAAGCCGGCTTCTAGCAATGCTGCAGGACTTGACGCATGGCAAAAGAAGGTAGCAAAGACAAGAAGAATTCTGTTGGAAGTTGTGAAGTACCATATTGTGTCAATCCTTCACGGGAAATCCACTCCATTTGCAATGTGGAAGGATTTGACAGATCTTTTCCAAAGTAGCAGCGACCAGAGGAAGTTGGTGCTGAAGGATAAGCTCAGAAAAATAAAAATGGAGAAGGGCGAAAATATTCCAAAATATCTCACGAAGTTTGTCCACTATAGGGATGAACTGGGAAGTGTGGGGATTACTGTTGATGATTATGACTTGGTGAGCTTGGCTCTCCTTGGGCTTCCGAAGAGTTGGCATAGCTACGAAGGCTCTGTCAATGGACGGGAGAAACTGTTGGGTTGGGAGTGACTTTGGTCGGATCTTGTGCAAGAGGAGATAAGGAGAAGTACAAGGGATGGCTCTTCATTGAATAATGATGATGAAGAGAATTTCTCTTTGGATACCAAAGCAAGGAAAGGGAAGGGGAAGAAATTCCCTCCAAAATCCGAGGCTAAAGGCAAGAAGTTGGATTTGTTCAAAGTGAAGTGTTTTCATTGTCACGAACATGGGCATATCGCCACTAACTGCTAACAGAAAAAGAAGAACAAGAAGGCTACTGGAGCTGCAGCTGGAGAGGCCTTAGCCTCACAATTTTAACTTGATTTCTCTTTGATCGCATGCTTGGTTTCAAGATCAATGGGATCGGTGTGGTATTTTGATAGTGGTGCGTCTTTCCATATGATGGGAGACAAGGAATTGTTTAGTGACTTGGAGAAGAAGGATCTCCAAATGCATATAGAGATGGGCGACAATGGCAGATACAATGTGACCAGCATTGGAACTATTCCTTTTGAGAGGAAGTCAGGTAAACCATTTTTGTTGAAAGATGTTATGCATGTTCCAGGTCTGAAGAAGAACTTTGTCTCGGTTGCAATGTTGGAAGACAGAGGTTATGACGTTGTTTTCAGCGAGGGAAAAGCTTTCCTGCGACATAAAACAATGGGTCAAACCAAGAGGATAGGGATTCGAGTTAAGAATCTCTACAAGCTAGAGGTAGATGGCTGCGTTGCAATGATGGGAAAAGCAGAAGAAGTGGTGAGCCAGGATGAGGGCGAATTATGGCACAGGAGATTGGGCCATCTTCACCTTGGCGCCTTGAAGATTTTGCAGAATATTTCTACTGGACTTCCCAAGGGTAATCTTGCATAGTCAGATTAGTGCAAGGGATGTAATATGGGTAATTTTGTGAAGACCACCTTTCATGAGAAGGATAACTATGCTTCGGTGATCCTGGAAATAATTCACACAGGCGTGTGTGGACCTTTCTCGGTTGCTTCAACAAAAAAACACAGGTATTATGTTATAATTGTTGATGACTATTCTCGTAGATGTTGGATCTTCTTCATGCAGAAGAAGAGCGAAACATTCTCAAAGTTCTGTGACTTTAAAGCATTGGTGGAGAAGGAGTCGGGGAAGCAAGTGAAGGCTCTATGGAGCGATAATGGTGGTGAATATATCTCAAACAAATTCAAAGACTTATGTAGCAAAGAAGGAATTTGAAGAGAACTCATAGCGCCTCATAACCCATAGCAGAATGGGGTCATGGAGAGGAAGAACATAACGATCGTGGGTGTTGCACGAGCTATGCTTGAGAGGGAGCTAGACTTGCATGCAGAGGAGGAACTGCCTGTTCTAAAAGATAAACCTCCAGATGTGTATCGGCCATAGGAGGAAGTTCATGGAATGGAGGAGTCCACTCATGCAGAGCCAAACATCAGAATTAGCAGAAATCATACCACAGAAGCTAAGATACTGAAGCTTGATGCAGCACAGAATGTAGGAGTCCCTACATCACAGCGCAGATAGAGATAATCACTTGACTGATTTACTGGATACATGGCTCTTATGAGCAAGTGTATCGTGACAGAGCCATCTTCTTTTGAAGAAGCAACGCAGGATCCCACATGGGTAGATGCCATGGTGGAGGAGTATGACTCCATTGTCAGAAATAGTGCTTGGGATATTGTTCCAAGGACGGTGAGTAAATCAGTGGTAGATTCGAAATTGATCTACAAGGTAAAGCAAGCTGCTGATGGGAGCTTCGAGAAGTATAAGGCAAGATTTGTTTCCAGAGGCTTCTCACAGATCGAGGGGATTGATTATGAAGAAACCTTTGCACCTGTCACACAATATTCTTCCATAAGGACCATCCTTTCTCTCTCAACATAGATGGGTTGGCACATTCATCAGATGGATGTGAAGATTGTGTTCCTTAATGGGATCATTGAGGAAGAGGTGTATATTGAGTAGCCTAAAGGATTTGAGATCTTCAGCAGCGAGTCGCATGTGTGCAGACTCAAAAGAGCATTGTATGGGCTGAAGCAAGCACCACGTGCTTGGTACACATAGATCGGCAAATATTTCACTGGACTTGGCTTCACTAAGAGTGAGGCGGATGCAAACCTGTACCAAATTGTGGTGGAGGGTAAGATTTTAATCATTGTTCTTTATGTTGATGATTTAATACTAATGGGTGATGAGCAGTTGATACACTTATGCAAGGAAGATCTTGCAAAGGAGTTTGAGATGAAGATTTGGGCCTCCTTCATTATTTCCTTGGATTGGAAATATGCCAGCGAGAAGGTGAACTATTTGTGTCTCAAGGCAAGTATGCTCGGGAGATACTTGGTAAGTTTCACATGGAGGACTGCAAGCCTGTGGATACTCTTCTTTTAAGAAATTGGAGGAAATAGGATGCTACATTGGCAGAGGTAGTGGATGCCATTGTTTATTGACAGTTGGTGGGTTCGCTCATGTATTTAGTTAATACAAGACCGGACATATGCTATACGGTGAACCAGCTTTCACAAGCGATGGTTAAGCCTACCAAGCTCTTTTGGAAGGCAGGCAAGCATGTCTTGAGGTATCTCAGGGACACATCTGAGTATGGCTTATGGTACAGACAAACGAATGAGGTGAAGTTGCATGGCTTCACGGATGCAGATTGGGTAGGCAGCCCAACGGACAGAAAGAGCACATCAGGAGGGGTTTTCAGTATCAGATCTACATCAATTTCTTGGTACAGTAGGAAACAAAGATCCGTGGCACTCAGTTCATCGGAAGCAGAATACATGGAAGCAAGTCAAGCTGCATGTGAGGCTATCTCGATAAGGAAGATCCTAGTCTGTTTCTATGGTTCACATTTAGATCCTACAGTGATACATTGTGATAATAAGAGTTGCATTAAACTCTCGATTAATCCTGTGTTTCATGATATATCTAAACATATTGATATCAGGTATCATCATATCAGAGATTGTGTGCAGCGGAAGATCATGTTGCTTCAGTACATTCCTATGGAAGATCAGGATGCAGACATTCTCACAAAGGCGCTCGGTAGGAGCAAATTCAAATACCATAGAGGTAGGATCGGGGTGAAGGATAATCCCTATCTTTTTGAGAGGGAGTGTTGAGATTCAACAAGATGATGAGCTTAGTGAAAAGTAAGCACCTTCACTAAGTGGGGCCCGCAGGCTGTTTTTAGGTGTATGTCTATTTTTAGACATGGTGCGCATATTCTATAAGTTGCAGGATTCTATTTGTAGATGGTTGGTCAAATGTGGAAAATAGATGAAATTCTATTTTTAGAATATTGGGCGAAGTCTATTTATAGATTGTCGATCTAAAAATAGATGCATGTCGATTATTATTAGCTCTTAATAATAATTCGAAAATAAACATCAACTTATTCTCTTGGATAACTTTATTTCAGTGAACAGGTTTGGAAAATTAGTGGGCTGAAGGAATTACGCATTTCCTAGGGTTTATTGGTGGCTCATGCATGAGGACTCAGTTAGAACTGAAGTGGAAAAGTTATGAAAAAGTTGGAAGAGTAGTTTATGGAGTTGTTATTTAGTTTAACTCAGTTAAGTGACTTAAACTCAGTTGAGCTAGTTGTATCTATTCTAACTGAAAGATACACTAGTGAGAGTTAAGTGAATTAATTCACAACTAATAACTCACTAATAACTGAACTGAAATAGTAGTTAACTACAGTGCATGTCAGTTCCAGTGGAGACCTAGTGGAGAGATAGGTGAAAGGGTGAGATGGACTATCCGTTGTGACTATAGTGATGCATTCAATGCATATGACACACATTGGAGTTTCCAATGAGGATTGCGTAGTCAAGGCAAGGACAATTCGAATTCATTCAGAGGTCTTCTTTAGCAGGGATTGCGCAGTGGAGGCAGGCTGTCAGGAGGCAAGAATTTGGTGCATAGATATGCAAATTTCTGCATGACAGTGTGTAATTATTGTTGATTGTATTGAGAGCTTGATGTACTAAGCTTTGTATGAGATTATTACATGATTTCATTGATATACATAATATATGATAGTTGGGGTTTTTATCTTTAAGCTCTCCCGTTAAACAACTGTGTTATGTGCGATTGAATTTATTCACATGTGTTTGCAATTGATTTTTAAATTTCCGCAAGTTTAATTAGTGGAAGGATTTTGTATTTAGCAAGAAGATAAATATTGTTAGATCAGGAGGATCCGGTAATACATAAGTATTAATAAATTTCTACATATTCTAGGTCAAGAATATTTTTTATGGCTTCTACTTGTTGAAATGTTTCTATTGATATATGGCATGCCATGTAATTCTTCACGGTTTGAGAGATATTCATGTTTGAAGTTTGTAACCCCAGTTAGTGGGATAAAACCCCATGGGGTTATGGCATGGGTCATTGAAAATTCAATAATTAATAATTTTTAAGCTCCTAAAATCCCTCCTACGTTCACTTGTTGAAGCCTCTCTCAACCTAAGCATTTATATAAATTGTGATCCTCATATCCTCCTTACGTAGGGATTTTTCTACCAGAAACGGGTCATCATGGAATTTTCACTCTAAATTTTTTTTCTATGAAGGTTCAGAAGCTGAAATTTTTATGAGGTGAAGAAGAAATCTTGAGGAAGCTCCTATGAAAATTTCAGATCAAGGTACACAATATGTTTAGAGATATGATATGTGGAAGTCAGTGTTTTTGTAGGTTCCTGAACTTCATCTCAAAGAAGTGACCTTGGAAAAATCGCCATAACCCTCTCTCTAAGTATCAGATTGAAATTCTGTAAAAAGTGGAAAATAGTACATGGATTTTGGTTTTCGTTATATCAATTTTAGAGCTAAATGAAGAAAAAATGACACGTGGAACGCCATACAAGTTCGCTCTACTGAACCAATCCATAATTAGGTCATTGTGAGAGATTGGGCATAAATCTCTCTTGAAGAATCCAAATTGGATCAGACTTGTGGCATTGGAAATAAGCCGTCGGAGGACTACTACGGAGACCAAAAATCAGATATTGGAGATCTGGAATAATAGAGATACACCGAGATTCAATATAAAGCTCCTAGAAGGCAAGAAAAAGCTAGATCATGTTGTTAAGAGTGCAAGGGGACGGACTTTCTATGGCAGCAAACCAAAGAAAGGTGCGGCAAAGGGTAGCATGTCAAAGGCGACAATCAAGGTGTAGAACAACGGTAAGTTCATCACATGAATACTTCAAGTGGGCAACATTGCATACGGTCCTTTGTAAAGGTATCATTGTACTAAGTCATTGTAAATACATCGTTGTAAAAATTGTACAAGTGTCTATCTACCGAGAGTTGAAGGCGGTTTCGGAGATCTAGGATCATCATTAGGTGGTTATGTCATAGTTGGTGTTATGGTCGAGTGTGTCTTATTCTTCTACATCATTCTATATCATTTAAAGTGGACCATTTTCCACAGTACGAGAGTTCATTCTTCCTTTTTATTCTTTTATAGGGTGGTTGGGTGGTGCTAAGTGGTGCATGAAGTCACCAATAGGTTCAAGCTGTGAAAACCGGGGTGGTAGGTTGGTGCTTGGGTGAGTTGTAGCTCATTGGGTGTTGGGGCATCTATTATTGGCCTTCTAAAGAATCTCGGGCGTTGGAGCATGTATCCGGTGGGAGAGTTTGGAAAGAATGCTTTCTAGATTATAGGAAGTTAGACTATTTTCAATTGGATTTGAATATTATGTTGTGAGTCCCAAACTTGCATCTTTCCTATACACCTTTTTAGACTTTTTCCATTTACCTGGACCTCCTAAGTCATCAACATCATTGCATATTAATCATAAAGAGCATTTAAAGTGGTTTTTTAACTATGTTTTGTGTCTGTTTGAATTAGATTTTTCTCATTGGTACGGAATCTTGTCTTTCCTGTTCTTTGCAACTTTCCCTTGACCATTTTTCATTAAAGTCTATATTCTGCAGTGTCTTCGAAAAGTCGAGCCACATGGGCAAGTTGGAAATGACATGGACATGGACCAGGTCCCCTGCGCTCGATCAAATTCACCAAAGAAGGCCGTGGTCAAAAGTATGTATGGCGGCGGTCAACCTAGAGTCCTACGGTAATGAGCTACGTTTTTCACCACGTGAAGACCTTGCGTGACCGTTTCTAAATCACGGGGGACATATCAACACACCGTGACTGTCCATAAGCCGAATCCATGACCACTCTCCATAGATTTAATCATCACGACGGCCATAATGCTAGATTTACGGAGCGCGTGGTCGATTCCACGTGTCTTTTATCGGTATGAGATCGTAGGAAATTAGTTATCTCATTCTCTTGTTATAAATAATGCGTTCTCATATGCATATTGCTTTAGCGTACGTCGATGTAATTTTGTCGCCCTTTGTCTTTGTGACATTATTTCCTTGTTATGAAGCGCATTTGAATACATGAGAAGACTACGATTCATAAGTATAATTCGTGGTTGATAGGCTGTTGCGGGATTGTGCGAGAGGCCCTTGCTGTAGGAGTTTTGTTTATTGCGTATAGTTGCATGCGTTATTTCCTTACGTTCGGTATGCCATAGTTATTCATGTGTATATATTACATCTTTTTTATATTAATGTTTTACTTATGTCCATAATATTTCATGCTTTATCTTGTTAATGATCAGTGTTTTGTTCCAGTTATAGTAGGCGGCTTAGGGCATTTGCACATAGTTTTATAATGACTAATGACATGGAATCGATCTTGTCCTTACGCTATTCTTTTTCTTAGCTTTTAATTC
Source organism: Pinus albicaulis (assembly GCA_034641835.2). Lineage (NCBI taxonomy): Eukaryota > Viridiplantae > Streptophyta > Pinopsida > Pinales > Pinaceae > Pinus > Pinus albicaulis. Next base: position 14,005 of record JAXQQM020064779.1, read on the forward strand.
AGCCTTGTTTTATTTATTTCAATTTTTTACATTTGCTTTATTAGTTAGTTAGATATTAAAATTGCTCATGTCATTGCTCAGGTTACCTCAGAAAGCCATAGCGAGACTAATGGTGAGGGATTGAAGTATGAGTGTGTGTAATTTGATATTAGTTTATTTTTTTACGCAAATTAGATATCGAGATTGCTCGAGTTGTTTATGATTACCTCAAAGCCATAGCGAGACTAATGAGTGAGGGGTCGAGAATGAGTTGATGTAATTTGATTTTAGCTTTACTTTGCTTGCAATTCTTGGATTTCTTTGAGTACGGTTTCTTTTTGTATTTAGCAAACTGACAACAAGGGTAATGGGTTTCATGATCAATAGTTCTTGTGACTAGTATAGTGGCACATTTTCATTTTCTTTTAGGAATTAATTTTGTCATTGCATGTTTAAAACCTTTTCGAAGTTTGAAGCTTGGAAATCATTATAAAGGACATCATTGCCTTGAACATTTATATTCATACTTTTCTTTTAGAATTTCCATCTTACATTAGGAAACCAACCTAGATAAAAACCCCCAAGATAAATAAAAACCCAAAAACGACAAAAAGTAAGAAATAGGTTATCTTTCACATATAGTGCGCCACACTTAGTCAGCTTACAAATCCTAGGATTGAAAAATTAATGTAGAAATTTAGGACACACTAAATTGACCAAAAATTTTATGATAGTTCTAGGGGGAAGTGTAACTAGGTAGCCAATTTCTTAAAAAAAGAAAAAACAATAAAAAGAAGGGAGAAAAATTGATAACTTTTTGAAGTATGCTCTCCTCTTGCACATAGTGTGATCTGGAGGATCGAGAAAGAGAGTTATTGGTTCAATAATTTCTTAATTATGCTCTCTTCTTGCACCTAGTGTGACCTGGAAGATCGGAAAGATAATTATTATGGCCCAACTTAAAAAATAAAAAAATGACATGCATAGAGCAAGAGATTCTAGGGGAAGGTTTATAGCTAGAGCAAAGAGTTCGATTTTCACAACTCCATCTTCTTCAAGGCATAGACAAGATTCACCACCATCTACCCCTAGCCTTAATATTCCTAGAATTCAAAGAGCAGCCGAATTAGAGGATTCTCCTACACCATCTACTAAATCTCATTTAGGAGAAGACCCTTTCTTTATTGTAATTAAGAAAGTAGAATCACCTGGAGAAGAAAAGGAAGAAAATCCCTCTCATCCTCCCTTGATAGAAAAACTAGAGGACTCTGAAGAAATTATCATGACAGAGGAAGTAGTAGATGGATTCGAAGGTAGAGGTAGAGGTAGAGGAGGAGGAAACAATGGAGGCAATAATGGTGGAGGTGGAGATAATAATGGAAGAAATAGGGAAGGAGACAACTCGTTTGGATTCCCTATAGTTGATGAGGAAACTCATACAACGATGAAAAACATCTCACCATCTTGTTCTCCCCAACTTTTATGGATTGCGAAGTGAGGATCCTGAAACATTTACGTTTGAGTTTGAAGTCGTGTCTTGAGACCTATGACTATATGGAAGACTCTCAAAAAACTCAAATTGTTTCCTTCAACATTGAAAGGAGCCGCTTTGGGAAATGGTTCATGGGATTAGTCACGATCTATTAGGAATTGGAATGATATGAAACAAACATTTTTTGGATAGATACACAAACTATTGCCTTGCCCACCAATCACAAGGATGAGGTATTCAAAATGGTGCAAAAAGAAAATGAAAATTTGGAGGATTTACTTGAAAGATTTCAATACAACTTAAAAAGAGCAAATATGAACAACTTAGATCAGGACACTTTGAAATCCCTTCTATTAAAATCCATTAGGGATGAATGGATAGATATTTTAAACATGATGGGGAAAGGAGACATTTCTCAACTTCCACTTCGTGACATAACAGAACTATGTGTCCATCTCTTAAGGGGAAAATCTAAAATAGGAAAAGGGCCTAGAGATCCTTCTCTTATCAGGGCTAACAAATATGCAAGAAGTTTGGATCGGTAAGTAGAGTGGAGATTGGCAATATGCTTGATGAATTCAAAACTGATATCTTAGGGAGCCTTAGTGAAAAAATAGACACCTTAAAATTCAAAACAAACGAGAAAGCGACTGATGCTTTAGCCATCTTTTGTCGAAATGTAGGAAGAAACATGCTTTAAGGGAATGTCCATTGGATGCAAAAGTTGTAGAAACATGTATGATTTTCGGAAGAGAATCATGAGACCAAGGATTGTCCTTCAATTCACGGACTCAAAGTTGTCTTTCAAGAAGATCCAAATTCAGTAGAATCTCTTTGTTTTGTTGCAAGAAGACCTTGGCGAGACGACAAACTCAAGGGTTTAATAACCCTATGAATTTCAACCCCCACCTAATTGGAATCCTTGGCAACAACCTTGGCCCCAACCTCAAAATCCATGTCGGTCATGGGTACAAGGTATGCAAAAATCCTTATGGGAGATTTGCTCGGTTTTATCAATATCCTCCATCTTTTCAAAATCAACAAGCTCCACAACTTCCAAACCCAAATCTACAACTTTCATTGCCATTTCCACAACAACAACCTTCTCAACAAAATCCAAATCCTCAACTCATGCTTCCATTCCAACGAGAAGACAAATCAACTTCATTTCGGCCATTGCCAAATCCTAACAATAAAAAATCCTCGGAATACTTACATGATAGAAGGACAACAATTTCCTACCTATATGATTGTTCCTCTCAATGATGTACAACTCGGGTACGAGTAGAGGTTTAGAAAAACCTTATAGATGTCGAGCAAGATACCTCTAAGGAGGACTCTCTTGAAGTCAATAAAGGGTTACGAGGAAGCATCTCTTCAAAACTCAAACATTCAAAAAGAAGAAAAAAATTTATCCCCCGCAACTCCTATAGTTGAGCAACTTTGCATCTTCATCCACACCTCCTTTCCCACGAAAGATTACAAATTGATAAAGGGGTGGAAAAACAAATCTTGTTGCCTAACTATGATTTTTCTAGATGAATTAAAGGAGAAATGTTTGTGTCGAAGATTCCTTTCCTGAAGCCATTAGAGAAATTCCTATTCTAGCAAAAACAATAAATGAGTTGAGTCTCAAAAGACCGGAAAACTAAGAAGAGATACAAGAAGAATCCACAGTAGGAAAAAATTACTGAGATATCATGATGGGAAAAATTACCATGCGAGTATGTAGATCCGAGGTAATCCAATTGTCAAGACACATATAAATGGAATAGAAATTCCAAACACATTGATTGACTTAGGGGGAGTTTGCTATCAACATTATGAGTAGACGATTTATGGAACGGCTAAAACTTCCTAATCTTCTTTTTACACCTACTTTACTACAACTTGCGGATCGATCAATTATCAAACCAAATGAATTGTATTAGAAGATATTTGAGTCTCCTTAGATTCTTGGGAATATCCGGTAGATTTTATGATTTTGACTCCCAAAAGAGTAATCTAGGAGGGCACCCACTTATCTTAGGAAGACCTTGGCTAACCCACGGGTGATGCTTTCATTAGTTGTAGATGCAGGGATATGTACATTTCTAATGGTAATTTGACAAAGAAATTCAATTTGTATCCTCCGGCAAAAGCAATCACGAAGTAGGAGATAATGAATGGGTGATGATGAGGACACCATACAACTTTGTCTTTACCATTTACGAAATCGGTAGAGGATAGTCAAAATTCTAAACACATTAGAAAATTTTGAAACATCTTGAGAATATGACCCACACAATTTCGGTTGGAATCGACATTGAATATTTATCATCAAGACAAATGTCTCTTTACTCTGTGGAAGAGTTTGGTAGTTCTACCATTGAGATTTTTCCAAGAAAAACATTGAATATCAACAAAAATTTGGAAAAGTCACAACGGGAAGAACTAACCAAAATCTTGCAAAAACATTCTACGCATTTGCATGGGAGTATACTGATATGAAGGTATTGATCCTAAGACTTGCATCCATCATATCTATATTGAGGAAAACGATAGACCAATCGGACAACCTCAAGAAGGATGAATCCAAACCTTAGGGAGATAGTAGAAGAAAGAGCTCCAAAAACTACTCAATGTAAACTTCATTTATCCAATTTCGGATAGTAGATGGGTTTCTCCTTTGGTTATAGTACCCTAAAAAGAATGGTAAATGGAGGGTATGCATTGATTACAGTGAACAAAGCAACTTTGAAGGATCACTTTCCTTTTCCCTTTTGTACGATCAGGTATTAGATACATTAGCGGGGAAAAAAGTACTTTTCATTTTTGGATGGTTTTAGTGGCTATAATCAAATTCGGGTAGCACACACGAAGATCGAGATACGACCACATTTACTGTCCATGGGGAACTTTTTCCTGCGTGCTTCCTTTTTGGGTTATGTAATGCACCCGCACCCAACATTCCAAGAAAGCGTACTAATTTTTTACGATCTAATCCATGATTGTGTGGAGTTTTATATGGATGATTTTACACGGTTTATGGTAACTCATTTGAAGAGGCATTAGAAAATTTGGAAAAAGTTCTTATAAGATGTAAAGAAACAAACCTTTCATTAAGCCATGAAAAATGCTTTATGATGTTTACTTAAAGGTATTGTTTTGGGGCATCATATTTCGGGAGATGGGATTAAGGTTGATAGATCAAAGAAGTTGAAGTCATCTCCAAGTTGCCTATTCCAAATTGTCAAAAGATGTTAGAAGTTTTTCTAAGTTCTCTTTTGGATACTATAGAAGATTTATGAAAAATTCACTAAAATAGCATCTCCACTCTTCAAACTTCTTACAAAAGGCGTAATTCAAATGGGATCTACGATTGTCAATCGGCTTTTGAAACTTTGAAAACAAGAATATACGAAGCACTATCTTGAGAGGACCAAATTGGAAGACTCCCTTTCCATATTTCTATAGATGCTTCGGATACGGCTCTAGGAGTTTGTGTTGGGTCAAAAGGATTTAGTCCTTATGCCATTTACTATACGGTAAAAATTTGACTCCTCAGGTTGAACTATCATGGCGAAAAAGAGTTTTTTAGGCTGTTGTTCATGCAATCAATAAGTTTAGACATTATATAACGAGGCTATGAAACTTTTATTCATCTTTTGATCATTACGCAATTAGATATCTAATGAACAAACACATTACTAATGGCGAGTGACAAGATGGCAACCTAATTTTGCGGGAATTCAATATTACGTGTTGGATAGACCAGGGGGAAACAAATACAATAGGTTGATTTCTTGTCTAGGATTCGAGGAATACTAAAAGAAGATTCTCCTGTAGGATAAGTTTCGTGATGAATACTTGTTTGCGGTAACTACTAAGACCCCTTGGTATACGAGATATTGCTAACTATTTGGTTACGACGCCTCCACATTTATTTCCAAATGAAAAGAAGAAGATTATTACGGGAGAGTTCAAAATATTCATGGATTTCTAGCAATTGTTGTTTAAAACGGGGGCGGATCTTGTGATCGGAAGATGTGTCGGGGGAGGATGAAATGCACGATATCCTCAAGGCATTTCATGATGAACCATGCGAGCGGACACTTTCTTGTCAAAAGAATGACCCTATAAAATCCTCTCTCTTCAAAGATGCAAAAAAAATACGTCAAAAGGTGTAGCGAAGCTACCAAAAGTAGGGGAAACCTACCCTTTCAAATGAAATTCCATTGCAGCCACGGGTACTCATCGAACCGTTTGAAAAATGGGCTTTAGATTTCATTGGACCTATTAATCCACCATCTAAGCAAAAAGTATATGCGGTTTGTGCGATTATGTTACTAAATGGGTAGAAGCCAAAGCATTGGTGTACGCTGCGAAAATTCGGTTGTTAATTTTCTTTATGAGGATAGTTTTACTTGCTTTGGTGTTCCAAGAGAAATTGTGACGAGATCGAGGAAGCCAATTCACATCCAACCTGGTGGAAAAGTTGATGGAAGAATACAAAATCAAGCACGGAAGATCTACTCCTTACCATCCGCAAGCAAATGGTCGAAGTGGAGTCTACAAACAAAGTTCTCGAAAGTATCATCACCAAAAGCTGTTCATCTACGGAAGAGATTGGGCAAGAAAGGCTTCACGAAGCCTTGTGGGCCTCTGAGAACTACATGGAGGAATACAACGGGGACATTCTCCCTATGAAATTGTTTATGGGAAAGAATTGCTCTCCATTGAGTTCCAAGTCAAAACCTTCAAGATAGGTTCGGTTGGGGATGGATCTATCAGCCAAAAGCATAGAATGGAGTAGTTGAATGAGCTAGATGAGATCGAATGAGGGGGCAATTCTAAGAACTAATCTAGTTCAATATCAAAGAGCTAAATGGCATGACAAATACATTAAGAGAAGAAGTTTCAAGAAGGAGATTGGGCATTGCTATTTGATTCCAGAAGTTTAAAGATTTTAAAGGAAAATTTCGGACTCATTGGCTTGGGCCATATGAGATTGACAAGATCTTTAGCAATGGAGCGGTAAGAATCAAGACCATTGATGAATCTCAAACTCCTCTTATTGTGAATGGCCATAAATTAAAGATCTATCATAAGCCACTCTCAAAGGAATTTGTCAAAATGTTTCAAGATAATTACGCAATAGGGAATTTGGTGAAGAAGAATTCTTCTCCACGCTAGCCTTTGTTCTTTCGGTTATAAAAAAAATAAATAAATAAATTTGTATAAACTTTGAAAACCAATCAGCACAGTTTGCGAGTCTTATACGAGAAAATGTAGGGTGAAAATCGGGAACACACGACACCACATATTTTCCATTCTCTCTCATTTCACAAGTTTTATGACAACCCACTCCATTTCATTCCACTTCATTCCACTCCACTTCATTTCATTTCACTCCATTTCATCTATTTCATTTCATTTCACCAGTAAAAATTTTCTTTCGTGATCGTTTTCATTTAGTCAGTTATCATCTATCCATCTCCATTCATATAAATAATTGTTGTGTCAGTTTTTTACGCAGTGACACAGTTCCATGACAGGATCTGCCGGTTGCCGGCCACACTGTTTGTTTTCAAAAATTTGCGATCGGATGTTAGTTCAATAATCATGAAATCAAATGCGGGTATGAGGACATATTATGAAGACATGAGGCATTCAAAAGCATCAACGAGGAGCAACAGATTGAAGACCAATGAAAAATGGCAAGAATTCGAGGTATGAGTAGGGGAATTTATTTCAAATGGCATTCAAGCACATTTTTACATAGTTATAAACCATAGCTCCATTATATGCAATGATTGCGTTGATAACTCTGTAACCATTCCACAATCTCTATACAATTCACAATCCTTGCATTCATTTTTTAAACGGCCTTATAATCAAGCCTCGGTCTTCACTCGTGTTCAACTATACTTTGATTTTCCACACAGCAATTATGGAACGTAGTTGAGTTGACTACGGCTTCTCTCGGCTTCGCACAAATGCGTAGCGATTTGCATAAACGTGCTTGCGTCTACTCTGACCACCCAATTTTTAAATGCGTCGGATGCGTTTTTTCTCCCCTCTTGTTCTATTGATCTCACGAGAGTGCATTTCCTTTGTGCTCACATAAGCTTTCACCCTATTTTGTTCTCTATTCCGTCATTTCGTGTACCTATTCTGCGATATCCGCTTACGATCCATGGTCTCCTTCATAAACCACATTCATTTCCACTAATTCAACCGTCTTACCTCCGCTAAACCTTCCTCACGCAGACGAGTTTTAAAGAACGAGAAGGAAGGATGGGTCGGTTGTTGAGGACCAGAACGGAGGGACCCAAATTCATGGAAGGATACCCGCAAGTCAAAGACATATTGAAAAAAGGCAAAATGGCTTCGGTTTATCCAAAAGTTTAAAGACTACAATAAAGGAGGTAACAAAAGCTTTGCGAGGTCTTTCAACGGTGCGGAAGTGAGAAATTGGGGGACCTAAAATTTACGGTGTGAGGCATCCTGTAAGCTGCTCTGGGAACTCCCTCAGAAAGGTGAACAACTGGTTCAAAAACAAGAGCATTGGCGATGAAGCCTGGAGAGTGATCCTCGTAACAGGTATGGATGTCACCATTTTCAAAAAGGAATTTACGATTCATGCTTTAAAAAGAAAGAGTGGGCCGATTTACTATTGGTTATTCAAAAGTTTATCACTGTGAGGGATGTTTTGGATCAATGTACATGTATCATACCGATTGTTGATGAATTTTCTAGATAATCGGACCCTCAATACGCCATACTTTTTACTAAAGCAGGTTTGAAAAAGATGTACTGCCTTAACCATCCAAAAGCATCAGGGACGTAGAACCACATTTTTATCACCATGGTCTTGTGAAAATCACGATAGAGAAAAAGCAATTAAAAGGAAAAAAGGATACAGGGGCTTGATTTTTAATTAGGAATTTCTTTGAAGAACCCCAGAAACCCACGAAGAGGCGGTACACCAAAGAAGTAGAAGAAAGAGAGCAGATGATAAACTCAAAGCACTCCTACTAACACACGATTGAAAGAACTAGTAAGAGAAGAAAGGCGTCTAAAAGAGGGAAAGAAAAAACTAAGGGTAAAAAAGCCAACAAAATCAAAAGAGAAAGAAGCATTGAGGGTTGTGCATCAAACCCCTTCTTGAGAAGAAGACCATCAAGTATTGTACGAGAGACTAGTTCACCTTCGAGGCAATTGACTATGGCCAAAAAAGAAGAGGAAAAAGAAAAACAAAAGGAAAAAGACGGTAGTCCACGGTATGTAAGAAGCGAGGCTTAAGGGAAAGTGGAGGGAAAGCACAAACAAAGGACCCCATTTTATTGATTTGGGAGAAGGAACACCTAAACAAACTCCGGTGGCCATAGTCCATCTCATTCTCGGCGGACGTTGAACATAGTCCATCTCATTCAGCGAGGACGTTGAACGTAGTCCACCTCATTCTCAGTCAAATGTTGAAACTAGTCCTCGAGATGTTGACATGAGTCCTTTTTCGGCTTGATTTTGAAATCCAATTCTCCTCCACCACGGCATTTGGGGACGACCAAGTAAGAAAACGACACCCGAGATAGATCCAAAGCGGCAAGAGGTGTATGATTACATAGAATCTTTAGAAAGAACCGACCACGGGTCCGGCACTTCATCCACTCGGCCTCACACGGCCTGAAGCTCTATTCCAATCGTTGAAACAATAAGTCTTTGAGTTGGAGGTTTCAAATAGACACATTAAAAATGAAAATGAAGCATTAAAGGGAGCAAAGCGAGATTGGACAAGATCATTCATGACAACAACATGCTACATGCGGGATTTGTGGCACAAAAGAACGGGAAATTGAAGAATAAATGCAAGAGAAGATAAGTAGAGCAGCGATTAATCTCAAATTCGGATGCTTGATGAAGAAGCTCGGGATGTTAGCAAAACCAAGAAAAGAAGAGAAAGAGAATTTGGATGTGCGGCGAGGTATCGAGCATATGAATTGTGAAGGAGGATGAATTACAAAATTTTGGTTGCATGGGGACATACAACACCTTCACGATGGGGGTATGTTGAGTCCCAAACTTGCATCTTTCCTATACACCTTTTTAGAATATTTCCCATTTGGACCTCCTAAGTCATCAACATCATTGCATATTAATCATAAAAGAGCATTTAAAGTGGTTTTTAAGCTATGTTTGTGTACATTTGTTTTTTGAATTAGATTTTTCTCATTGAGGCTGCGGAATCTTGTCATTTTCCGCATTCTTCTCTTTTCACGCCGGCCATTTTGTTAAATTCTATATTGCGGGTGTCTTTCGGGAAAATCGAGCCACATGGGCAAGTTGGAAATGACATGGACATGGACCGAGTCCCTACGCTTCGATCGAATTCACCAAAGAAGGCCGTGGTCAAAAGTAATAGCGGTGGTCAACCTAAGAGTCCTACGGTGAATGAGAACTCACATTTCACCACGTGAAGACTTGCGTGACCGTTTCTAAATCACGGGACATATCAACACTGTGAAGCTGCTCCATAAGCGAATCCAACGACCACTCTCCATAGATTTAATCATCACGGCAGCCATAATGCTAGATTTATGGACGTAATTCGTTCACGTGTATCTTTATCGAGCGCAGAGATCGTAGGAAATTAGTTATGTCATTCTGTTATAAATAATGCGTTCTCATACACACATAGTAGCTAGCGTGCATGATGTAATTTTTGTCATGCTTGTCTTGTGACATTATTTCCTTGTTATGGCTTGCATTTGAATATATGAGAAGACTACGATTTCATAAGTATAATTCGTGGTTGATAGTTGTTGCCCGGGGATCGAGAGGGCCACCTTTTACCGAGGTTTTGTTTATTGTTGTATAGTTGCATGCGTTATTTCCTTACGTTCGGTATGCCATAGTTATTCATGTGTATATATTACATCTTTTATATTAATGTTTTACTTCTGTCCATAATCTTTCATGCTTTATCATTGCTAAGCGATCGGTGTTTGTTCCAGTTGATAGGCGGCCAGGGCATTTGCACATAGTTTTATAATGACTAATGACATGGAATCGAGTCTTGTCCTTCGCTAATTTATTTTTCTTAGCTTTTTAATTCGAAATAACATTTTATTTATTTCAATTTTGTACATTTGCTTTATTAGTTAGTTAGATATTAAAATTGTTCATGTCATTATCAGTTACCTCAGAAAGCCATAGCGAGACTAATGGTGAGGGATTGAAGTATGAGTGTGTAATTTGATATTAGTTTATTTTTTTACGCAAATTAGATGTATCGGATTGCTCAAGTTGTTTATGATTACCTCCGAAAGCCATAGCGAGACTAATGGTGAGGGAGTCGGAGAATGATTGATGTAATTTGATTTTAGCTTTACTTTGCTTGCAATTCTTGGATTTATTTGATCTCGGTTTCTTTTGTATTTAGACGGCGGGGGTAATGGGTTTCAGTCAATAGTTCACTATTTGTTTGACTAGTATAGTGGCACATTTTCATTTTCTTTTAGGAATTAATTTTTTCATTGCATGTTTAAAACCTTTTCGAAGTTTGAAGCTTGGAAATCATTATAAAGGACATCATTGCCTTGAACATTTATATCCATACTTGTCTTTTAGAGAATTTCCATCTCACATTAGGAAACCAACCTAGATAAAAACCCCCAAGATAAATAAAAACCCAAAAAACGACAAAAAGTAAGAAATAGGTTATCTTGCACATATAGTGCGCCACACTTCGTCGGCTTACGAATCCCCGGATTGACAAATTAATGTAGCAATTTAGGACACACTAAATTGACCAAACATATTAAATAATTATTAGAAAAACATTCGAGGTGGTTTTTTTTCCCAGGATAGGGTTTCCATATTAAAAAATTGTGTGCATTTTTGTTCCTTTTGTTTACTACTATCATTCTACAAACATTGATAATAATTGAAGATTAACTAATGCTCTATTTGAAAGGAATGCGATGCACCCCCCGCCCCTCTCAATATTTCCAACAATTGGAATCGGAGCTTAGTTCCTTCAATAGCAGTTTAACAGAGTTGGAAGGAGGTCATGGAGCATGCCAAGAATGAATTGTACCTATGTTCAATGAAAATAATTATGAACTACGGAAAGGAAGAATGGAGGTCTATCTCTTGGCACAGGTTCACGAAGTATGGGACACTATTCAAAATGGATTTACATCAGCTGAGATGAACAAGGTAAGAATAATTTGGTAAATGATTCAAAAGCAAAGAATATTATTATCGGTGGACTTATTGAATCTACTTATCATAAGGTGTTGGGTTGTAAAGCGCAAAAAATGTATGGGACAAGCTTGAGAATATATATGCGGGTGACTCAAATGTCGAAGAAGCAAAGCTTCAAATCTACGGAAGTAAAAATTTGAGCAACTCAGAATGAAAGAAGATAACAACATTCTTTGCATACTTCCAACACGTTGGTGAAATAACCAACACTCTGGAAGGATTGGGAGAGCTTGTTGACGAGAAGAGTATTATACGGAATATTCTTAGAACGTTACCAGGGAGATTCAACCTAAAGGTATCGGTCTTAGAATATAGTGAAAATCTGGACAAACTCAGCAAATAGGAATTACATGGAGTTCTCATAGCATATGAAATGAGACTTGATGAAGAAGAGGGTACTTTGCATCTAGAAATTGCGTTTGTTGCATCTAAGAAAACCAATAAGGAGAAACAACCTTCAAAGGCACAGACACACTTGCAAGTGTGAAGAAAGGAAGATGATGAAGAAGGTCTTTCAGATGGAGAATATACTTACTTCTGAGAAAAATAAAAATTGGTAAGGGAAAATTCAAGGGTAAACTTCCATTGATATCTTTGCGGCTATGGTGAGGTTGGAGGCATTTCGCGGCAAAATGTCCGAGCAGTGATGGAAACCCAAAAAAGAAAAGAAAGGCTTTAAGAAATTTAACAAGTAAATAAAAATTAAAGGATTTAAAAGGAACTTTATCTCTAAAGAAGATAGCTCATCATCCGATGAAGACAATGACGAAGAAGAAGCCAATGAGAGAGTATTTTTTATGGCCAAGCACATTAAACAAGAGGTATCAAACAACGAAGAAGAAGGGATGACCATAGAAGAATTTTCTAAGGAGGCAATCAAGATTATAAAAGAGCTCAGAAATTTGAGAAGATCCGTTCCAATACTCTTGAAGAACAAGTTCGAGTCTCAAAATTTAAGTTGAAGAACAAAAATGTATTGAAGGAGTCACTTCAAATGAAGTTGGAAGAAAGCAACCAAGAAGAGAAGCATTAGAAGCCGAAGTAGTCTCGTTGTGTAAGGAAGTGAAGAAGGGAAAAAATTGTCCAAAACTATGCGATAGCTCAAGGGCATTGGAATAACTCATCAACAATCAACGATCTTACAACAACGGAGCGCGTCGGTTACAAAAAAGAAGAAGAAGCGAGGACCCTCTACAACAAAATACAATGAACTATGAGATATGACATGCATGTAAACTTCATTGGGCCAATTCGCAAGAACATCCTTGGAAGGCGATTCCTCGAAGATTTCTATCGAGGTACCAACATATTTTTCATGGCTATTGTTATTCATGTGGAAAAATTGGTCATAAAGTCATAGAATTTACGCCCATTACCTAGGAACCAATACAATTTCGGGAGATACGCAAAATATGAACCTCCTAGGCCTCAACTAAACATCAATAGGTTTGAGAAAATTTAAGAAATAATATGGAATGTTACAAATGTTAGAACTTTGGACACATAGCCGGAGAGTATGAGACTTGAAAATCCTCCAAAAGAATCTTGGCGAAGCCACGGAACGAATGAACATGGAAGAAGAAGAAGATTGATAATTATTACTCTCGCTCTCATGGCTCAAAACAACAAAGATGTGTGGTATGTTGATAGCAGTTTTCTCAACACATATGATTGGAGATAGAAATAAATTGTATCTACGAAGAGAAGGATAAGGCGCGTGTCATTTGGAAATGATGGATCTTCAAATGTTATAGGATCGAGTACGTCACTCTTGGAGCGAAGATGCTCTAGCCAAGAATGTTCTATTGGTTGAAAAACATGAATCACAATGCCGAGTGCTGGACAAATGTGTGATCAAGGACACATGATACTATTCAACTCCACAAAATGTGAAATCGGAAAACCGTTATGGTGAAATTGTGGCTACAACAAGTCAAGCTCCAAATGACATATATGTTGGAATAAGAAACTAAAAGCACGTATAATAGCTAAAATAGGATGATATAATATTTGGTAGCAATGATGATTGAATAAGTAAGAACTTTGCTACAAAGATGCAAAGTGATTCGAGATGTCTTTACTTGGTGGTGACAAACTTCTTAGGGCTTAGTGTCTCAGCGAAAAAGGAATATTTATATATTAAAGCCAAGTACATCGAGGAAATGGTCGAGAAATTCAAAATGGAAGGTGCAAACCCATCCTTACTCAGCGATGATAACGAGGTTGCAAATTGAGCATAGACAAATCATCTAAGGATGTGGATCAAAGGTTGTACGGATCTATGATTGGTAGTCTTCTATATGTAACAAACTCTCATCCGAGATGCTATGCTGACGATTGGAAAAGTAAGTGAGGATTCGGGGAAGCACCAAAATAATCACATATTATTGTCGTCAAAATAATTCTTCAATATCTAAAAGGGAACAACGGAATATGGCTTGTGGTATCCCAAGGGTAACAATCTCATTATTCAAGCCTTCTGATTCTGCATATTGGGCAAGAAGCATTGATGATCGTAAGAGTACTCGTGAAGCATTGGAATATCTTCGCGGAAGCTTGGTATTCTCCCAAGTTGTCATTAGATTTTCCTTATTCGGAATATCAGGGGAGTGGAAGTGTGTATGGAGTCTGTAGGATGGTTGTGTGTCGAGGGGATTTACACTTTTCCATTGATGTCAAGGGAGGGGAAAGAAAATTTTGTAGGAAGAGGTTTCATGATCGCAGGGGGAGTACTTGTGTTGCCATCAATGCCAAAGGGGGAGATTGTTGATCAGTGGTTGTCATTGATATCAACCCAAGCAACACCACAGGCTACCCTGATCTTGCATGGTAATTTTTACCTACAAATTTACTATATTCTGTGTCAAGAATATTTTTTATGGCTTCTACTTGTCGAAATGTTTTTGTTGATATATGGCACGCCATGTAATTCTTCACGGTTTGAGAGATATTCATGTTTGAAGTTTATAACCACAGTTAGTGGGCTAAAACCCCATGGGGTTGTGGCATGGGTCATTGAAAAGTCAATAATTAATAATTTTTAAGCTCCTAAAATCCCTCCCATGTTCACTTTTTGAAGCCCCTCTCAACCTAAGCATTTATATAAATTGTGATCCTCATATCCTCCTTATGTAGGGATTTTTCTACTTGAAATAGGTCATCATGGAATTTTTTCACTTAAATTTTTTGCTACGAAGGTTCAGAAGCTGAAATGTTTCGAGTGAAACGAAATCTGAGGAAGCTCACAGCAAAAATCTCGGATCAAGGTGCGCAATATTTTCGAGAGATATGATATGTGGAGAGTCGGTGTTTTGGCCGGCTCTGAACTTCATCTCAAAAAAAAGAAAGTGACCTTGGGAAAATTGTCATAACTCTCTCTACGAGTATCGGATTGAATTCTATGAAATGTGGAAGATATTTCATGCACTTTAGTTTGTTGTATCAATTTCGAGTTGAATGAAGAAAACGGTGACACGTGTCCTGTTGTGCAGGATTCGCTCTCTTGAACAGTCCATAATTAGGTCATTGTGAGAGATTGAGCATAACTCTCCCTTGAAGAATACAAATTGGATCGGACCTATGGCATTGGAAAGAAGAGTCGGGGAGGACTACTACGGAGACCAAAAAATCAGATATTGAGGATCTGAAATAACGAGAGATACACCGGATTCAATATCGAGCTCTAGAAGGCAAAGAAAAAGCTAGATCATGTGTTGTCGAGGGCTGCAAAGAACAAGACTTTCTGAGCTGACAAAGCAAAGCAAGGTGTAGCGGAGGGTAGCATGACAAGAGCAGAGAATCAAGGTGCGAGAACAACATCGAGAAGTTCATCACATGAGGACTTCAAGTAGGCGACAACGCATACAACCAACGCTTGTAAATGTATCATTGTACTAAGTCATTGTAAATACATCATTGTAAAAATTGTACAAGTTTCTATCGACGAGTTGAAGAGGTAGTGTCGGGAGGTCTAGGATCATCATTAGGTGGTTGTGTCATAGTTGGGGTTATGGTCTAGTGTGTCTTCTTCTTCTACGTCATTCTATATCATTATAAAGTGGACCATTTTTCCCTGGTACGGGGAGTCCATTCTTCTTTATTCTTCTATAGGGTGGTAGGGTGGTGCTGGGAAATTTGGTGCATAAGTCACGATAGGTTCAAGCATGAAAAAGTCGGGGTGGTAGGGTGGTGCTAGGGTGAGTTGTAGCTCATTGGGGGTTAGGGCATCGGATTCGGTTATTTGCGAAGAATCTCGGGTGTTGGAGGGGCGTCCATCCGAGTGGGAGATGGAGAAGAATGCTTTTCTAGATTCTAGGAAGTTGGAGCTTTATTTTCAATTGTAGTTGAATATTAAAGAATTATTAGAAAATCGATCGGGTGGTTTTTGTCCGGAGAGGTTTCCACCTTAAAAAACAATGTGCATTTGTGTTCCTTTTTGTTTCTTGCTATCATTGTACAAACACTGATAATAATTGAAGGATTAACTAATGCTCTAATTGAAAGGAATCTTTTGATTCACCCCCTCTTAGTATTTCAATATTTGGGACCCTTACGTGCCTCATCTTTGACCCCAAATACGTATCCCATGGATGGGCACACAACATAATAATTTGTCCTATGTATGACCTTTGCTCTGCTAGACCACACATCGAAATCAACTATCCCAACTCCTAATGATGTTCCCGTATACTTCCTTAAGCCTAGGCATCCACTTGCTAACGAGAATACCATCCCTTGCACCTCATGCTCACATAAGACCTTAGTTTTTTCCTACAAAAGTTTCCCTTGCAACTCGATCATGGTCACCTCGGTAAGTGTGAACTTAGGGGTGGAGCATACACTACCTCTCTGACAAACCACACTCCTAAATGTGTACCTATCGACTTGTGCCTTGATAAAATTCCAACGGCGAGAAGTCTCTCTACGGACACTATGTGCCCCAAAAATATTTCTCAAGTGAGCCTCCCACATCTTGTTGTACGGAAACCTTGTACTTGTATTCGGTTCTTTATGTTTTTGTGTTTCCACACTTATCCAATTAGTAGAAGAGTATAAGGGAAAAAATATAAACGAACAAAAAATAAATCAGAGGAGTCTTTATATGCTTCTGCGGAAGGAACAACCTCTCCTTCTCTCAATAATTTGGGATCTCCTTCTTCCCAAAATGAATAAGTGCCAATGCACAATCCTATAAAAAATAAATAAATACGAAAGAAGAAATACTTCCTCGTAGAGAGGTGAATGAGCTTTGCGGAAAGAAGGGCAATGTTTGTGTTCTTATAGTGACTCTGTCGAGTGCATCTGGGCTTTGCTAGAAATAGAGAAACACCATAGAAAAAAATTATACTATGAAAATATTAAGCTCGCGAGCTTCACTACCCTTATCAACTCTAAACATTGTGATAATGATGAATTTTATGTTGAGTTAAACCGAGAAGTCATGATGGGGATTAAGTCTGTTCGCGAGGTAAGTGGGGAAACCAAAGTAATGCGCACGATGAATCAATACTCCCCAAAAGAACCAAGGCCACACCAAGAAATAAATTAAGCAGAGACGAGAGAAGTTGGAGTTATGCCAATGTCACCAAATGTTTAGCTACTACAACAACCTCCAAAATCTTGGCCTATACCCAATTTTGTATCCTTCCTTAATCTTGTTCATCATCATCGCAAAATTTGAAACTCATTCCATGTGTTTTATTAGAGTGTTGTGCTCCCTTTTGAAAGTTAGGAAAAGTGTCATCTTTTTTGGCATGTAGGTTGTCACGTCATGCATATAAGCCTATTATGGTGGTCCCAAGAGGTCATCTTTGTGCAAATGAGTTATTCTAACCTTGTAAGTACTGTCGCACTCATTTCCAAAGTGTTGAAGGCTTGTTGCATAAGTGTCTTCATGATCATCATAAAGTGTATCTTTAGTGTCACACTTGTCGTAACTAGTCATAAAGGATTGTTACACGAGAGGAAATGATTTTTTCATATGTCATGGATTATTCATGGTGTTGAGTCGTCAAAGTATTCCAGAAGTGTGTGATCCTTTGTCGAATTTTTTATCACCATTCACACTAATCTGCTTAGATCCACACTTAGCCATTTTCGGAAAATCTTCCCAGACCAAGCAACTTTAGCTTCATCCAACCTCCCTCACTTGCGCACCTACATAATTTCAATCCTCTAGTTGTGACCTTGGCAGCAGCCTTTGCGTAATGCACGAGTTCTGCCTCCTAGGACTAATGCACTACATGAATTTATTGCCAAACTTCGACCTTGACCTCCATAATTGTGCAATCTTGTCTCCTAGCTTGGCTTAAAATGCACACTTTGAAATCACAAGCATCAAGCTCATTCCCCGAGCTCCCTAAAGCTACCTTGTTGTCCAACCTACCTTGTCTCCCAAAACTTTGTAATATTCTCACTTACGCAGCATTCCCTCGACATGTCTTAATGGATCCTCGGAAGCTGTGAAATTTTCTCCTCGGTTAGCCTTGGGCCCGCCTGCGCATAGTGCTCAGGGGCTCAAGTCTACTTCCCCTAGTTACTTGAACTACACGGATGTGCGATCATTGATCCCCTCTTCCCATTTTGTCACAAGTCCTGGGCTCAGTACGATAGATGAGAATGCACCATCAATTGATGTCATCTCGCCATGGAGTGAATTGCGGGAACAAGTACCCTATCATGTCATGGTGAGATGATGAAGGGAATCTTGATCAAAGACAAGTTTGTAGGCCGAATTCACAAGTCAATCGGTACGCGACAAAGTGAAGGGACACTGACCCTAAACCATTATCAAAGACTTAAGAGCATTGAAGATTCCTTATCACCAAGCCATGTAGAGGTGAAAATAAGAGCATTCTCAAGAAGACACTCAACACCCAACAACAACGGTGGCTTGAAATTTCCATGTGAGGAAGTAAGTTTGTCGGGAGGCGATGGGGTGAAAAGTTGCATGTGTGAGCCATTTTTTATGACAGTGTGAAACGATTGTATATTATCTTGAGAGCTCTTGGAGTAGAGTTTTGTATGAGATTGTTTCATGATCCATGATATACATAATATATGATAGTTGTGGTTTTTAGCTTTATGCTTTCCGGTAAAAAAATTTGTGTTTTTGTGCAATTGATTTTTCTTCATGTGTTTTCAATTGGTGATTAAATTTCCGCAAAGAATTAAGTAGAAGGATTTTGTATTTAACGGTGGATATAATTGTTAGATCATGAGAGTTTGGTAATACATCACGGTATTTATAAATTTCTACATGGTATTAAGAAACTTAGAGTGTTAATCTTTTATACATGGTATCGGATCAAAGAATATTGCAATATTGAAGCATTAGTTGAGTTTGTTGGTGGAAACAATTCGAATTTCTTGCCAAGAATTTCTTTGGTGCGGCAGTTGAGTAAACATCGAAATGGATTTTTAATGGTTTGTGGTTAGAGTATGCACTCGAGGGCAGCTCGAACTACATTGCATGGAAGGATAGGATGGAGGTGTTGCTTGAAGATAAAGGCTTGAAAAGGAGTTCATCGATAGCGATGTTCATAAGCCCACTTCGACGGATGTTGCATTACTTGATGCATGGAAAAAAGAAAGTAGTGAAGACAAGAAGAATTATGTTGGAAGGTGTGAGAGACCATATTGTCTCAAGCCTTCATGGGAAAACCACTCCATTTGCAATGTGGGAGGCTTTGATAGATCTTTTCCAAAGCATCAACGATCATAGGAGGTGGTGCTAAAGTATAAACTGGAAAACACAAAAATGGAGAAGGGCGTAATGTTCCTAAGTATCTCACAAAGTTTGTCCAATGTAGGGATGAGCGGGAGTGTGGGAATCATTGTTCAGCGATGATATTTGGTGAGCTTGGCTTTCTTGGGACTTCCTAAGATTTTGCACGAGTTATCAAGACTCGATCAGAGATGGGAAAAAGCTGTCGGATTGGGAATGACTATGGTCCGTCTAGTGCGGGGAGGTTTAGGAAGGACACCGGGGGATGGCTCTTCATTAGCTTGTGATGATGAAGAGGATTGTGTTGTGGCTGCCAAAGAAAGGAAAGGGGAAGGGGAATAAATTCCACTCAAAATGAGGCTAAAGGCAAGAAGGCTGGTTTGTCCAAGGTGAAGTGTTTTCAACATCACGAACATGGGCATCTCGCCACTAAGCGCCTGAGAAAAGAAGAAGAACAAGAGGAGTACGCTAATTGTTGGTGAGGCCTTGCCTCGAATTTGAACTTGATTTATCTTTGATCGCATGCTTTGTTTCAAGTGCAATGGGATCGGTGTGGTATCTTGATAGTAGTGCTTCCTTCCACATGATGGAGATAAGGAGCTTTCGGTGACTTGGAGGAGAAAGATCTCCAAATGCATATAGAGATGGCGACGATGGATGATATAGTGTGATCGAAATTGATGCCATTACCTTTGAGAGGGAGTCGGGTAAACCATTTCTGTTGAAGATGTTATGCATGTTCCGAGGTCTAAAGAAGAACTTGGTCTCAATTGCGATGTTGGAGGACGGAAGGTTATGAAGAGCGTTGTTTTGGCGGAAAGATTTCTTGCAACATAAAACAACCGGGTCAAACCAATAGGAAAATTCAGTCAAGAATATCTACAAGATAGAGGTAGATGGCTATCTTTGCAATGGTGGGCAAAGAAGAAGAAGTGGTGAGCCAGGATGAGGGCGAATTATGGCACGGGTGATGCGGCCATCTTCACCATGGTGCCCTGAGAATTTTGCGGTAGATTTCTCTTGGACTTCCCAAGGGTACACTTGCGTAGATAGATTAGTGCAAGGGATGTACTATGGGTAAGTTTGTGAATACCACCTTTCATGAAAAGGAGAACCATGCTGCGGGGATCTGGAGAGAGTTCACACGAGACGTGTGTGGACCATTTTGGGTTGCTTCAACGACAAAACACGGGTATTATGTTATTTTGTTGTTGAAGCTATTCTCGTAGATGTTGGATCTTCATCATGCGAGAAGAAAGATCAGGCAATCTCCGAAGTTACGTGATTTAAAGCATTGGTGGAGAAAGAGTCGGGGGAAGCAAGTGAAGGCTCTTGGAGCGATAATGGTGGTGAATATATCTCGAACGGAATTCAAATACTTTTGTAGCAAAAGAAGGAATTCGGAGAGAAATCATAGCGCCTCATAACCCACAACGAGAATGGGGTCGCGGAGAGGAAGAACATAACGATCTTGGGTCTTTGCCACGAGAGGATTATGTTTGCATGATCGGGGGAACCTACCAATGCACTTGCGAGAGGCGGAAGCATGCAACCTTTGCGGTTTATGTGAAAAATCGTTGTCCTCATAGGTATTACTTGATATGAGTACACCTGAAGAAGATTTCTTAGTAGAAACTAGATGTTTCTCACTTTAAGATTTTTGGCTCATCGTTTATGTGCACATGACCCGAAGAATGCCGGGGAAGAAGGCTGGGCCGACTACGAAGTTGGGATATTTGTGGGGTACACGAAATGCCCCATAATTATCGTGTGTATTTTCCAAACAATCGAATGTTGTGGTGTGACGGGATATAAAATTCAATGAGGAGAAAGCCATGAAGTTGTTGCTTGAGAGGGGATTGGGCTTGCATGCGAGAGAAGGAACTACTTGTTCCAAAAGATGAGTCTCTAGATGTGGATCAGCCACGGGAGGAGGTTCATGGAGTGGAGGAGTCCACTCATGGAGAGCCAAACATCGAGAACGAGGTAGAAGGCGTACCACGGAAGGCTGAGAGGTTGAAGCTTGATGCGGCCTGAGAATGTAGGAGTCCCTAATTCATAGTGTAGGCAGAGGCAGACTCTAGCCAATTCACTTTGGATACATGGCTCTCATGAGCAAATGTATTGTGACTAAGCCATCTTCGTTTTAGGAAGCGATACGGGAGCCCACATGGGTAGATGCGATGGTGGAGGGTATAGCTCCATTTATGAAGCAATGTAGGAAATTGTTCCAAAGGAGCTGGTTGATAAATCGGTGGTAGGTTGAGATGGATCTATAAGGTAAATCAAGTTGCTAATGGGAGTGTTGAGAAGTATAAAGAAATATTTTTGGCCCGGGGCTTCTCATAGATCGAGAAGTTGATTATGAAGAAACCTTTTTCACTGTCATACGATATTCTTCCATAAGGACCATCCTTGCTCTCCCGGCCACGGATGGGTTGGCACATTCATCGAGATGGATGTAGGGTGCGTTCCTTAATGGTATCATTGAGGAAGAAGTGTACATTGAGAGCAGCACGAAGGATTTGATATCTTCGGTAGCGAGTCGCATGTGTGCGAGACTCAAAGAAGCGATGTATGAGGCTGAAGCAAGCACCATGTGCTTGGTACACCGAGGATCAACAACTATTTCCTTTGGACTTGGCTTCACCAAGAGTGAGGCGGATGCAAACCTATACTAGATTGCGGTGGAGGGTAAGATTTTAATCATTTTTTTCTTATGTTGATGATTTATCTGCGTGGTGATAAACGGTGATACACTCATGCAAGGAGGATCTTACAAAGGTTTGAGATGAAGGATATGAGGCCTCCTTCACTATTTCCTTGGATTGGAAATATGGTAGTGAGAAGGTGAAGCTGTTTGTGTCTCAAGGCAAGTATGCAAAGGGAGATACTCGGTAAGTTTCACATGGAAGGGGCGCAAACCCATGGATACTCCTCCTCTAGAAACTAGAGGAAAGGGATGCTACATCTGGAGGTAGTGGATGCTATTGTCTATCGACGGTTGGTGGGTTCGCTCATGTATTTAGTTAATACAAAGGAAGCTGGACATATGCTATGTGGTGAACTTGACTTAGTCAAGAGATGGTTAAGCCTACCAAGCTCTTTTTGAGAGAAAGGCGGGCAAGCATGTCACGAGATATATTAGGGGCACATTTGAGTATGGATTATGGAGTACGGACATACGGATGAGGTGAAGTTGCATGGCTTCACGGATGTAGATTGGGTAGGCAGCCCGATGGACAAAAAGAGCACATCGGGAGAGGGTTTCGGTATTGGATATACAAGCTGTTTCTTGAGTACGGCGGGGAAAGCAGAGATGCGTGGCACTTTCGGTTCAATGGAACGAATACATGGCGACGATCAAAGTTTGCATGTGAGGCTATCTTGATGAGAAAGATCTGATTTGGTTTTGTTCGGTTCTCATTAGATCTGATGACTCATTGTGATAATCGAGTTGCATTAAACTCTCGATTAATCCTGTGTTTCATGAATATAGATCTAATCATATAGATATACGGTATCATCATATCGAGAGGTTGTGTATAGCGGAAGATCATGTTGCTTGATGCACATTTCCCTGCTGGAAGATCATGATGTAGATATTACGAAGCGAAGGCACTCACTAGAAGAAAATTCGAATACCATAGAGGCAGGATCGGGGTGAAGGATAATCCCTTTCTTGTTGAGAGAGGGGAGTGTTGAGATTCAATAAGATGATGATCCTAGTGAAAATTAAGCACCTAGACTGAGTGGGGCCCACAGGCTATTTTTTTATGTGTATGTCTGTTTTTAGAGATGGTGAGAATATTCTATTTATAGCGGGGAGTCTATTTATAGATGGTTGAGAAAATTCTATTTATAGATGAGATTCTATTTTTAGATGGATGGCGAAGTCTCTTTATACTGTTTTGTTAACTACAAGCATGTCGGATCCGGTGGAGACCCGATTGAGAAGATAGGTGAAAGGGCTTGGTTGACTATCGATTTGTGACTATAGTGATGCAAGTAAAGGCAAGGCAAGATCGAATTCATTTTAGGGATCTTCATCGGCGGGGATTCTTGCTTGATGGAGCGGGTATCGAGCCGGTAAATTTGTGCATGTGTGAGCCAATTTTGTATGACGAGTGTGAGACGATTGTATATTATGCGAGAGCTCTTGGAGTAGAGTTTTGTATGAGATTGTTTCATGATCCATGATATACATAATATATGATAGTTGGGGTTTCTAGCTTTATGCTTTCTAGATAAAAAGCACGTATTTATGTGCGATTGATTTTTCTTCATGTGTTTGCAATTGGCGATTAAATTTCCGCAAAGAATTAAGTAGAAGGATTATGTATTTAACGGTGGATGATAATTGTTAGATCGGGGAGAGGCCGGTAATACATCACGGTATTTTATAAATTTCTACAAGATAGTTATGCTTTTTGGAGAGAAAGGAGTGGCTCCAATGCTCTACTAGGAGCTATTGTTCATTGTATGCATGTGTCTTGTAAATTTTACTTAATAATAGAATCCTGCCAAGGCCAACATGTTCTTCATGCATGGATTATGAATCTTTGTAAGACTATTCTGCGGATGTTTGTACTTCATGTTTTCCTTCACATGTGCTAATATAGTTGAACTATTTGGGTTATTTTAGTACTTATCTTGTTGAGAATGTGTATTTAGTAAATATGGTTGTTATTGCTGCCCCATCCTGCGTGGACTACTCAGTGGGATATTAGGAAGACCTTTCTCATTTGTTGGTTCTAACTTATTTGTCACATGTTTGTGGACTATCCCGTTGGATGTTAGATGGATCCCTACGGTTCATGTGTGTACGATTTCTTGGGTGGTACTATTACCTCTCCCTTAGAGGAGTCACTTTTCTTCCCCCTTCGCGGTAGAAGAATTTTTGAAACATGTTTACAATTGGACACTCATGAGGCAAACCTTCTTTCTTTTTGAAGGAACAATTGCATCCCTCTCTCTTGCGATAATTAGAGCCAAGGAAAATATTTAAGAACTTGGTAACTAGGCCTTTATACGGGATGGGACTCCTACACCAAACAATGTGAGGGTCTAATTGGAACTTAATATTGGGGAGATCCCATGAATGTTGGCGGGTACAATATTGTCAGCATGTCCCCATCAATGATAAATATTCCAAGACATCTCATGAAATATTCTTGCTCCCTTGTCAATCCATATTGTCGCTAGTATTTTTACGCGACTTTGAAAGAGATGCGAAAATGTGTGTGCACCCTACCACCGGATCCATTATGCATCTACCACCATCACTCACCATCTCTATGATGTGATGGGGAATCCCACACGGATCTCAATTACGGTTTGGCCCTCGAGCCCCTCCCAGGTAATCCACAACCTTTGTTGAACTATGTCCATGGATGTATCCAACCACCTAGCCTACTCCATCGGGTACCGGCTCGGTACCTCCGCCATCCAATCTAAAGGAGGGATCAAATGTACAACCTCCTACGTAACGAAACAAGTCATCCATCTTGACATTATGCGAGAATTAGATCGAAGCCATTCACCTATTTAACACATTCATCCCCTATGATTTGTCTAGATAACACTACCCCTCTCACTCTAATGTATTGGGGGTTAGCTAAAAATGTTGAAATCCCTATCAACGTGCCTCTGAAGTGAATTGTGTTGAAGTCCCATCATGTGTTATCTTCTCTTCCCCTAATCAATGGCTAGCCCTAAAGAGGGTGTTCATCCTACTCCATCTTGAGCTCCAGCAGGCCTTCAAGTTTGCTCCTTCATAGAAAAACCATTATGAAAAACATCCTCACTGATGCATTTGTAGGTGGTTATCATTCGGAAACTCTTGTCATGTACCTAGGATTCCTCGATACCTATAGAGCACCTCATCGATGGGTATGTCTACGGTACCTCACCAATTTGATGTGGGCTACTATCACACAGCTCGGACATAATCCTAGACACCTCATTAATGGTTGCCTCAACAACGTATGTCACCTTATTAATGAATGGCTCTATGGGTGTATTCTCTACTCTCTCTTCCAAGGTGTCGGCGGATACATTGAAGGAATCTCCAACAAGGGTGACTCCTACTTTCTGTTTGTATCTCGTTCCCCTCTTCGTGTCATCAAACTCATGATCAATCTCCTCCTCGGGTTCACGACATCTAAATCTAGGTCTCCCCGTGCAAGCGCCTCTTGGTCTCACCCTCCCTAGCTGTCCCTATCTGTCCCTTACGCTTAAGGAGTATGGTGTCCTCTCATCGGAAATATCTATGAGACTCACGTGTGAACTCCCTCTAAGTAGTGGTGCTTGCTTGACTCAAAGGGACCAATCCATGAGCACCACCACTCATGGAATCTCCATCCAAATTCGAGTGGAATATCTAATGGCATCCACCTCTCTCATGTGGTTTAGTTGGATATATGTGTCAGGTTCTTGCACCCATTTCTGAAAGAACTCCTGGCTAAACCATCGATAAATTGAAAAGTTAATTTTCCCACCCAGATTTCGAGATATGTGTTTCTTTGGTTGATCTCCCATGAGTCATGTGGATGGATTCATCCCCATGCCATGCTTATCTCTAGGAGTCAGCTGTCATAGAAATAAAGACAACTCTAGTTTATCCCCGCAAGGCTACTCAATTAGACTAATTCTTTAGTTTCTCATTGTTTATGTTGATTTCCTCCCTAATCCTATCTCTACTTCATATTTCTTGCTTGAATGGAATGTTCATATTTTCACCATTCATTATGTGCATGCATGCCTATCCCTCCATGTTCTTCCTATCTCCCCCACAACTAACCAAGATCATGCTACGATACCACTATAATATTCCTAATGAAAATATTAAGTGAATAACAAAAACATGCACTATAACAACAACTAGGAAATTAAACACATACCACCAAATATATCAAAGCATAAGGAGAAATACACCATGGCTACGAGCCATTTTATTAATTTATGAGAAAAATGGAGTACAAATGAGTATGAAAGAGGATCCACGGGCTTGCTACAACAATATAGAAAAAAAACCCGAGGTTGTATTGTGATGCCCCGAGTTACGGAATGACTAGAGCCAAAACCTTTGCGGCGGCCCGGAAAATCATTGTCAACGCTCACCCCAGAAGGAAATGGGAATTCAACCCTCAAATGTGCTAAAAAAATTCTAAAATTTTTAGTTGACATCTCTCCTCAATAATGCCAACCAAACCCACAAATATCTCATGGAACCAAGTGGTGGAAATGGTCCCGAGAATGAGCTGCGCCCTCCTACGAAGTAATATTTTTTTGCTCGTTGTTGTACGAAATACTAATTTCTACCATAAATATTGCCTAGAAAATTTTCTAAAATTAACCCCCGTCCTCCTCTCCAAACCCAAAAAACCTTGAGGTTGGGCTAAATCCAACGACCCAGGTGACCCCCCAACAAGTGTGAATTCCCAATTTGTGAGAAAATGCCCCGCAAGCTTTGTTACTATTGAATTAGGCGCCAAATCCATAGTGGAAAATTCATCATGCTCCCTTACAAAAATTATCTTCTTAAACCCAACCTTTTCCAACCCCTTGCTCCATGAATCAAATCTCTCTCAATTCCCACCATAGAAATTTGTGTCCGGAAAATTTTTGCCTTTGCGAAAATTACAAATTCGGCCACGAAAGAATGTTGATGTCATCTCTAAAAGCCCACTACAAAATCACCAGAGCATTAATAGAGAAAACCACACCAAAATAATTGGTTCCAATAGGAAACTTGAATTTCCTTTGCGCTCGGGGAGTGTAAAAAGCAGAGGTGAATACATACGATAAATATTAATTGGAAATCTTGAATTGGAATCCTCAAATTGCCTCACTAGGGAAGCACTCAAATTTCTTGAAATGAGGAGTATAATTCCCACTTTCAAGGAAATTCCTTGTGTTGAACAACATGGTTTGTCTTAGCTAATAAGCTCAAGACAACTAATTGTTGAATTATCAAAAGAACAAAATATGTCCACATGAGGCTCTTGTCTCCCATTTATAATTGTTACTCATATATTCCTTGTCGGTTCCATAATTTTAACCTTCCCTTTCTCACCTCTTCCTTGTATTTTTATTTTCCTAAGGGGGTTCAATTTCCCTTTTTGAGTGGCCCCCACCAATCCATTACCACTTTAATTTCCTCTTCTCCTAAGTTTAGCCTCATTTTCTCTCCAAAAATTAAATTTAGCCTCCACAACCCACTTTTTCCTAAGTTTATATGCCAAAAATATTTATTAGCCACCAAAAATTGAAAAAATTGAGCATTCCCTTAACAAAATTATTAATTGGAGATATGACGATTGGTTTTGAGTAACACATGATTAAAGTGTTTTAAATATAAGTATCACTTGTTTTATATAATATATATACTAAGTTAGTACCCCAAGGGATTTGAGCTTGGTGACCTATCGCATGCGATGCCTTAACAATGCACCCTTCACATCGATCCAAATCCCCGTAGGATTTTATGTAATATACTTAGTTGGATTGAAATATTTTATTTATAGTTCACTTTGCTTGATTAAAAATGCAAATACATGCCCCTCATATTACGAAATAGAAAACACTTTTTGGTTTTTGGAGAAGAAAGAAACTTGCGATTTTATATATATAATATAGAAGTGTACATGCTTCATAATTTATCTTCATTTCCCCTTAGAAAATTGGAAGGGAGTAGACCAAGGAATCCATCACAAGAAAAAAACATGTTACTATATCCTACCCCCCCCAAAACGGTAGAATCACACAATATTACAAAAATATTAGGCCAATGTCCACATAAAAAGCATTCGATATTAAAAAAAAGAAACCATATTTAAAATACATAGTTGATGAGCATGGTGTTGTTGTCCGTCACCAAGCCACCCTCGGTAGAAAGCTAAAATGCATGAAACCAAAGGGAGCGTGAATACCTTGTTTGGATAGGCCATCCACCATGTTCTCCTCTCAATATATGTCTTGAAATGTAATAGTAAAATTATTTTTTAAGCAACCTGATACGATTCAACCGAATTTGAGGTGAGATGATGCAAAATTAGAAAGTCTCTGGATGCCATCGATGAGAGACTTTGAATCACCATATATGTGGATATTTTGAATTTGTATCGTTCTAGCGAACCATAGCATTCCCAGTGCAAAACTTGACTCTAGTGTTGGTTCCATTGCCACCACGCGAGAAAAGTTTGTAATAGGAGCAGAGAAAAAAATGATCCAAGCTCCACAACCACACTTTCCATCTGAAATACGACCCCCATCGAACATACTTGTAGGAAAAAGTATATGGGTATGAAGTACTTGTGACTTGGTTCCTTGGTGTATCGATCTTTACCTACCTATGCTTCAAATCCATGCCAAAATTTTGTATAGATGTAGGAAATATTGATTGGGGTACCATTAAAAAATTGATGATTAAAGGCTTTCCATAGCTCCCATATAATACAAAAAGGCGTGCTCTTATTTTTCCCCCTCTCCTTATATCCAACAACTGGAGTACTATTCCATGGTGTTGAAAACTCTAAAAAAGGAACGTTTATCGTACGGAGGACACGACACCAAACCTGTAAAGATACCAGGCGGAGGAATATGCGAAGGAAAATCGATGCAGGAACTAGTGCAAAGAGGAAACCTACCCGGACCCTAGTGGCCCCTTTTGGATGGGTTATCATGAGAATCTTGGTGTTCCAAACCAACCATATGAAGAGGATAATCTTAATAGGAACTAACTCGTTCTAGAAGTTCTAAACCAAAAGCTTGTTAGATAATGAAAAATAAGAACAATTAATATACTTGTAGACCTATGCTACCACTATCGAGCCATATTTGTATATTACCAAACAATGTAAGTTCATTTCCCCTCTCGTATTTGTATAAAATTTCTTTCCAAAAGGGATTCCATCATATAATCTTGCCAAAATGTTGCTTGTGGCCCGACCACTCCAATGTTATCCCTCTTCCTTCCCGAGACATGGTATCGACCACTCCACCTCTTAATAATATGTTGAGAAATATTAATCCCTGGGTGAAGTATAGTAATATATTCATTTGAAAGTTCAATTAATGGTCGACACCAACAATTTGATCGATGTCAATTAAAATCTTAGTGCCAGGACCAAGGACCATGCGAGAAGTTGAAAAACCCACCCTTTTTATCTTATGAAAACTTTTCCATATGAAGGATTCCTTTTTAATACCAATACTTCCTTTTTAAACCAATCGCCGAAGGCCAACTTCCTCCCGAGGAATTTATATTTGATGATATCAAGCAAATCTGATACCAAACAATGTTCTCCAAATATATTTAAAAAGGAGTTCACATCCTAAGATCTTCATAATATTGAATAAACCCCAACCTCCAAAATCCTTTTGCCTATAAATCGTTTCCATCCGACCAAGTGATATTTATTTGTCTCCACAGTACCCGACCATAGGAAGCGTGTCACAATGGGTGAATCTTCTTTAAAAAGAATCTCACGGGAGGGAAAATAAATGGGACCAATGTACCAATAATTGTTTTAAAATCGATTGGATCAACACATATCTTCCTCACAAAGAGAGCCACTTGAGTCCATCTATCCAACCTATGCAAAAACTTATCTAGGAGCTATGACTAGTCTCTTATCTTATAATTGTTCGGTTTCAAATGATATCCCAAATAGGTCATATTGTCTCAGCTTATGAATCCCAGCCTCGAATAAATTAGAAATGTACTTTATCTCCCCCCACCTCCCCATTAGAATACAAAAGAAATATTTGTTACCATTAGCTATCAAAACCAAAGCACTCCCCAAACCTCTTAATAATGGCATGTAAAGCATCCCATTGGGATCTTAAAACCTTCCCAAAGGTGAGCATCGTCTACAAAGAACAATTGTGAAACATCCACACTATTTTCCATATAAATACCTCCTGAATTTTCTGAGACTTCTAGCCCTCATGATCTTTAGGCTAAGGCCATCCATGACCATAATGAAAAGTAAGGGTGAAAGAGATCACCCTTGTCTTAATCCTCTGCCAGCCCAAAATAACGTCAATGGAAAACTGTTTATTATGACAACAAAAATGGCCGAGGTGACGCAAACCATGATAAAATATACTATGTGAAAATCCAATCCCACCTTGGTAAGTATGAGGCAGAAGAAATGGCAATCAATACAATCATAAGCCTTTTTGCAAATATAATTTCAAGATCACCGCTTCCATATTTTTAGTTTGAATGGAATGTAAAAACTTCTTAGCAGTGGCAATGGCATCATGTATCAACCTATTTGAAAAAAAACAAAATATTCTGAATCAATGTGATTTGAGAGTTTAGCTTTGATGTGACCAAAAATAAGTTTTTAGATCAGTTTATAGGATATGTTAAACAGAGAGATGGGTCTGAAGTACAAAGAGAGGGGTGCTGGGATTTAGGGATGAGAGAAAGAAATGTAAAATTAATGGATCTAGAGATTAAGCCCGATATGCAAGATTCATCCACCATGTCCAGAATATCCTCGCTCACCAAGTCAAAAAAATGTATAAACAATTCTATATTCCAACCATTAAGTCCTGGGAATTTATCCTTTGAGAAGGATTTCATGACCACTTGGATTTCATCCACTGATACCGAGTGATACATGATCTCATTATCAACTTCTAAGAACATATTAGGGTACTCCTCAATCCCCCACAATAGGTCTTCTATATTAACACCATCTCAGGCAGAGAGGAATTTCTCCAGAAATATTTTACTGCCTCCCTCTGAATCTCAGTAGTGGAGTATATAGTATCTACGCATTTAGAATTATGTCCCAAATCGTATTCACATTCTTCCTGTGATTCACATATTGATGAAAGAAACGAGTGTTTTTAGTTTGCCTTCCATTAACCAAATAGCCTTGATATTAAGGCACCATGTTGTCTCCTATATCTTTTTATTTTTTCTTATTTTCCTTCTTTAATTATTTAAGTCTTGTGCGATCTGTTGTGGAGGGTGGTATTTTCAAAGATTCCTCCCCAGTCTCTAAATTTCCTCAATAATATCTTGTTTTTCCCCTTTTAGATTGTATTTTTTATAGAAATCCCAAATCCGGACTCGACTCTTAAATGTCTGTAGTTTCTTAGAAATCAAAGCCATTGCAGAAATTCTAGGTGCTCCCTGGACATAAATCCAAATAGAATTAACCAGATTATTAAAATTTTCATCCTTCAGCAGAGAAGCTCGATTGAACTTAAATGATATTTCCAGACAAAACTCCTCCTATTTCCATTGTATCACAATCAACATGTGATCTAAATGTATGATTTGACCACCCAAGAACGACAATGTCCCAAGAGTCTCCATAATATTTTCTTGGATAAGGAAAGCAGTCCAGTATTTTACTAATGTGATCTTCTCCCAACTTTCCATTGTTCCAAGTAGGAGAAAGGGGGAAGGAAGAATATCGACCATATTATTCAGCAAAAAAGAGGTGCCCCGCCAAAGGTTCCACTCTGCTTTTACATCCCTGAACGCTCTTCTCTTCTAAAGTTGCGTTGAAGTCACCTGTGATTATAAGGGAGCCAATTTTCAATAACCCATAGGAATACAATCAATACAAGAATAATATCTCGTCTCTCTGCAAGGGGCATATAATTTGAGAATATGAATACAACCAAAGTACCCTCGTAAATGTCCAGAAAATAATGTGCCTACAAAAGATTGATAACCTGCCGATTTTCCCATCTATTATCCTATAGTGCCACTGAGTCCGCGTGATAAGCTAGAAGAGAGAGTTGACCGCAACAATATGCCATGAAGGACATATGGAGAAAATTGATTTCGATGGCTTTTTCTTTGTTAGCCATTGTCTCTTGTATAATAATGATGAAAAGGCCAGGCATATGGGGATGAGATGTTCGAGGGAGGATATTTTTAGTGGCGTCCCCAGGCCATGAATACTGAGAGAGATTATCTTCATCATGGGAGCCCCAATTTGGGCACATTAGCTCTAAGGGGATGTGAAACAAAGGAGGAAAAATGAGGACGTCATTGAGATCAGAGTCCCTCTAAAAGTACAGGAGCTTAGCAAATGATCGACCCCTAAAAATGTCGACTACCTTGCCCCCTTTTCTATGCACCATGATAGTCAAGGTTGAATCATGGATGATGTACGTGAAAAAATGTGATTCCCCTACCTTGTGGTTGGAGAGCTTCAATAAGTCCATGGATGGGTTCAACATCAGGGGTGTGGATTCAAAGGGGAAGCATCAACGAGGGAGGAGGAGATAATGGCGGAAGCAATGATAGTGAAGGTTCGCCAACAGAGGGAAAAAGAACCAACTCATCAGAAGGGGGAAATGACTTGAACAATAGTCTAGAAGAGATTCCAAGGGGATTAATTGACAAAGAAGAGAAGAGCATGGCGAGCCTTATTTCAGCTGCCATAGGCCCATTGTGCGCCTAGGCAGGAAATGCCGACGCACGATGATCTACCTGGTTTTTAATCCGACGGTGAGCATTTCCTGCCTGGGTAGCATTAATGGGCCTATGGCAGCTGAAATAAGGCTCGCAGAAAGGCATGGTCAGGCATTAAAGGGACGTGGGCATGCAAAGACCCCCCACCATACAGCAGAGTACCTCCCCTATTAGAAATATCCTTAAAAAGCGGGCAAGGACACAAGTTACGATGGAGGAGAGATAGTAGAAGTGGATGGAACATCATAAACAATAAGGGGAGACTGGATATTCAGAGTAACAATACCTTTTTCTTGTTTGTGACAGACAAATCCGTCTGATGATGACCTCCACGTCCACGCCTCCCCGCATGATTTGGTCCATCAGATGGAGAAAAAATAATCAAGGACATCTCTCTAGTAAATGACCCGTATGGTGGCAAAAAGAGAATGAAAAGGTATACCCCAATAGTCTAGTCATTCACGGAGCCTAATCGACCACCATTCTAAATCTATATGTTCCGAGAGACTCCCTTTGAATTCAATTTCCACCAGAGTCCAGGCAACCCTCTTGTCCCAGCGACACCCAGACATCTCGTATCCATATAAACAAACTGTCCAATCAAGTTTTCAATCTCCTCCAGAGCTCGACATGTCTAAAATTCAAGAGGCAACCCCGATAATTTAACCCAAACAATATTGTTTCGAGGGGGTATCTAATAGGGGATTAAACCCTATATGCCAGTGGAGAAGGAAAAGGAAACCACAACCACACACCCATGGAGACTTAAGAATGCAGTTTGCATCATCCCGGTGCAGGAAATGGACATAAAACCAATAGTTAATCAATAAGCTCACCTTCGGATTATATCCTAGGATGGGCACCCATATAGTTTTGACCCAGTATTGCATGTTGCCCTCGGAAATGTCTGCAAAAACCAACGACCCACCAACACCCTCTTCTGTAGACTAGTAATCGTGTCCGTAGAATATCGTGACCAAAACTAAGGATTTTTGGTTCAACAGATGACTTGATTGTCTTACCGCGTAAATGACAGGAGGGGTATTGTCGATGGAGAGAAGGTTTCCAATCGAAAGAGGGATCCATGTATTGTTGATCATGTGGACTAGAATCAGGTACCAAGTGGCGTGCATGTAGATTAGATGGGCCAGGTTGATCTGAAGTGGGCCTAGTATTTGCTTTGATAAATTCCTCCTGAACCAAAACATCAGCTCCCAGGATATCCATCTCCCCATGCCACAAGCCAAGAATAAAATAAACCAAAATCCCAACTACTTAATCAAAAGAGATTAATATAAGACAACCCCCAAATTTTAAAACGAACAAGAAAGTCGCCCAATACCACCTACCAGATTAAGAAAGACATAATCCTGAGGTATCAAAATAAATATGCAAGGTGCCACATAAAGAATGTGTCATGAGACACTCTGGAATGAATGGAATAGACCACTATCCAAGACCATTGGTTGACATGGATCCACTACCCAAAAAAATAATTAATTTGGAGATTCAGACGAAAGCATGCCTCATTAAAAAGAGGGCGGGCGGGTTGCGGGAGGCAGAATGGAGCTTCGCTGACTTTTCAAATATTTCCCATCGAAAGAGATAACTAGAGCCGGAATCCGCCACAAAAAAAAGGAAATCCCAAGAGAAAATGTGACCAGAGCAGACCTCGGGGGTCG
Source organism: Pinus albicaulis (assembly GCA_034641835.2). Lineage (NCBI taxonomy): Eukaryota > Viridiplantae > Streptophyta > Pinopsida > Pinales > Pinaceae > Pinus > Pinus albicaulis. The sequence continues at coordinate 48,591 of JAXQQM020064779.1, forward strand.
TAGAAAGCACGTGATAATTCGTCAAAAAGGTGTTGGAGTAGGACAAATAAAGGATAATTAGGACATAAAGTGACCACCGGAAAATTTACCAGACCATCACCCCAGTGTCGATACCAGAAAGAAATTACAAGCAATGTAGAAAGAAGCAGGTCTATACCAGGCCAGCCAGATGACTATTGAAGCATTCAATATCACCAACAACACCAACAAACTAAGCACCTCCACCACCTATAACAACACCGAAAACTGAAATCTTGTATGGCCTAGAAAAAACCCAAGAGAAAGTCTTCGAATTCTTTCGCAGGGGGTGCCTCTGACGACACAGATTCACTGCTAGAGTCCTTCAAAGTTCACAGTAATGATGGTAGTAATATAAATGATCAACCACCTGATCAGGTTCCTGCGCCTGTTTATGTTAGGGTTGGATCATACTTCTTCCTTAAAGCTTCAAAATCTATGAATAGATGATTCTATTCATGCCACATAGATCCATGCTACTACCTTCCCTCCTTGGATTTTCCTTTTGATCTTATATTAAAGATTAAAATGAATGCTATTTATGTTAGGGTTGGACTAGGCTTCTTCCTTAAAGCTTCAAAATATATGAATAGACAATTTTATTCATACCACCGCAGAGATCCATGCTCCTGCTTGCCCTCCATGGCTTCACCTTTTGATCTTATATTAAAAGCTGAAATGAATATTCTTTATGTTGGGGTTTGAAAAAGGTTTTCTTCATTTGACCTCTGAAATCTATGAATAAACATAAATGCCACAAATATTCACGCCATTGCCTATCACCATTCCTGCTTTTTAATCAGTTACAGAGAAAAACCGTTTTAGAAATAATCGGCTTCATCCTCGCAACGATAATCCTGACATGGTGCAAGATGTTGGCACCCGCACTATCACCTGCCAAATAAACATTGTTGAAATCTGATTGGAAAGCGAGCCACGGATCCACAGACACCCCATCCAGCGCCAATGCTTAGCGGTCAAGCGATTCAAGAACAACGAAACAGTATAGATTCTTATATTAATATACAATTCTTTTAATATATTTCGACTTATTCTTATATAAATTTATTTCGCTACCCAATTGCAATTATAGAATTGTGTGACAATATATTTGTTTGATATTATTCAGGACCTCCACAGAGCAATGAAAGGACTTGTGAATGACGAATCTGCAATAGCTCGTGTAATGGTGACTCGGGCAGAGGTGGACTTGAAGGAAATAAAGTATAAAATGAGTATCGTGCCAGGCATTCCACCAGGAGATTTCTGGTTATTTCAAGAACTTCTGCCTTGCTCTCACCGTTCGCGCAACTAAGCAATTTGGGATTGGGACGGTGATCAAATTTGAAGGGGCGGGTCTTAATTTCAATTAGAAGGGCATATATTTATGTCGCCCTTCCATGATGAAGGGCTTTACATTTCAATTAATACAATACATTATTTTTACATTTCATTTCGAAAGACAAAATCATCAATATTTATGTTAATAAAAAGACTTTTTACATATACAATAGTGAAGGAGGTTCCGTCTTGCATTGCTTAAGTTGTTCTATTGTCTATTAAAACTCTTTTGGAATGCTAAGACTTCCAATAATTACACATCTCAAATAATTGGAACGATCCAGTTGACTTGCGCAAAATTGATCGAGATAGCTTCTTCTTTCGATTTATAAACCTTTGGCAGTTATGGTCCTCTAGCTTAACATCTCTTGTGTGATACCCTACAATGATTAAATTCAATATGTTAATACATAATAAAACTTGAAAGATATTATAAAGCAGAGAAGTAAAAGTCAAATGGTATAAAACTAAAAAAAATCACTGTTACCAAAATTGTTCTTTTAAGTGCTTGATAGAGTAAGACGGTGATGGTCATAAACCTTGAAACTCACTAGTTCTTTCAATATGTTCTCATAGTGGAAGAGGTTTTGAGTTTCATCTCTTTCCATTCATCATAAATAGCATCCCAATCTACCTCATTTAGAGCATGAGGTGCAGCGAGAGGAGAGAGAAATATTAACATATCCAATGTTTTTAAAGAAAGTTTTGATCTATCATCATTTTTTATTCGATTTAATTTTGAAAAGCCTGCTACATGCGGTGTACTAGGTGGAATAACAAGAATAGCTTGCCATAAGATTGCAATAAGCCATGTGAAATCTTTTCAAACCCATTCAATTTCACTCCCACATAGAATCTATGCTCCAAACATATGCGCATGGGTAAGATTGCAAATAGAAGTACATATATAAATTCTATCCATTCCATATACACATTTAATGTCTTGTAAAGCTCAGCCTCTTTTACTTCAGATTTTTTCACATAAAACATATCAATAAATATTCTGTTGATTGTCTCTATATCCCATGTCCTCATAATTACAGGACTAAAAAACTTCATTGCATTAAAAATAGGCAAATCCTTGAACCTTGCATTTAGAGAGTCGATCACCTTCATTACAAAACCTTTTTCCCGGCGTAACACGGTCATCTAGTGTCACGATCTCTGTGACTTCGGCAAACTCTCAAACCTCAATTCATGTACATGTACTATGCTGTACAATCTGCCAGACTCAAGTTCCTTTTTTGTGTTTTACTTAAACAAGATGATGTGTGCATTACTTTTGCCCAATGTTGCCTCTTAGAATCGCTTATGAAGCAAGCTAATAGTGATATCCAAAGTCGTTCCAATAGATGTAATGTCAACATGATCCTCTTGAAACTTTTGATTCAACTTATTTAACTCAATAAGCACATCTGAAGTAAGTGGATGCAAAATTGAACTTGAAATATTGTAGCCATCTCATACATTTTTCTCCACTAACTCCCGAGTCTCTTAACAAAGCGGGCATGAGCTTAACAAGTCTTTCCATGACTTTTTCCTCTAGAAAGCCATCTAATATGATGAATTTGTAACACTTCAAGCTTTGTGATTTGAAATGACTCCATTAGCTCTTTCAATTCTCCATGTCTTTTAGTAGATTTCCCTAACCATGAATAGATCTTGTTTGCAAACTTATCAATAGCTTGCAATTCTTCAAAATATGATGAAGCATCATTTCTTTGCTAATGCTTCTCGGTGAGCAATACAATGGATATCTAATAAATGAGGGGGCATGTCGACGAAGCTTAGTAGATAAACCTTCACGAATACCCCTCATGGATGTTGCTCCATCGGATCCAAATCCAACTAACTTTGTCATGGATAGATTCATATGCTGCTAAAAGAGATATCTGACATCATACATAGATTGTGATGTTCCATCCTTGTCGTGTGGCCCCGTATGAATTTTGTAGCACATGGACCTCTTCCTTCATTTGTCAAATATGTAATATAAGCAATCAAATGTTGCACCATAGTCACGTCCGGTGCTTTCATCAAGTAAAAGTGAGTAATATGGGCTTTGGAAAATCTCATCTTTTAATTTTCTCCAATATACCCCTCCCCAACAGCGGCGATAAAATTCTTTTCCGGATGTTGTGTATTTGTATATCTTGAATATTCATGCGGTAAAGGCATGTGAGGTGTTTTTATACTGTTAGTCACAAATTGACTTATATACTTCCAAAAATTAAATCATGTATTGCAACAAAATACATGTTCTCGATAGCATGATATAATTCTCCTTTCGAGCATCGGCCATTAGCTCTACATGTTTTGTAATTGGAAGAGTACTCTGTTTTCTTTACGCACTCTAAAAATTGCAAAGAAATTTTATGAGCCTACGATCTTGCATGGATGTTTAAAGCACTAACTTGAAGAGTTGTGCTTCCATCTTTAGCAAATAGAGTTTCCCTTTTAAATTTTACACACACCATGAACATTTTTATCCTTTCAAGCGCCATTACAATCTTTTACGGCATATGCCCATGGAAATCTCATCTTCCATTTGGACTTGAATGTCCTTTTGTACCTCTTGGATGTCGGTTCCTCTTCAAAGTTGCACTATCGATTCATGGTCCCCATCTAAATGATCATATACTTCATTTTCAGAAATGTGCGATTGATTAGAGCATTGAGAGATACCAAATGCATCGGCAAGTGAACGTTGTTTCGGATCTTTTTTGGGCGACGAGGTGGCATTTTATACACCGTAAATCATAATCAATCAACAAAACAAGAAATATAAAAATATCTGATTAATATAAAACACACGGATTCTTTGAAAACAAGGCCCCGTTAGACAACAAACTTCATATGAAAACTAATGTGAAAAACACATTAATAAGAAAAAAAATACGAAACTCTTTCCAAATTAATAAGAGAAAAAATTATACGGGATAAGATGTATGGTGATCCTTTATTTAAAATATAAAAACAATTATCTAAAATCAATATAAATATATATTGCGAGGGCATGCTTAAAAACTATCTGAGAAGCACATAATTCTTCAATGAGCGTAGCAAGCACTATAACTCATGCTTGATTACGTATGTGTAATACAGCAAACGGTGATAAATTAAGATGTACATTCCTTTGTAAAAGTCACGGTGGTGGACCATTTGGATATACGAGAACAACTTTGATGCCTAGTCGGTGGGTCAACTGTAAAAGTCATGGTGGCGGGCCATTTGTATATGCGAGAGAGGCAACTTATTGGAAGGCTTGTGGGGCGGGTGGTAGCCTCCTAGACAACTCTATTTCAAAACACCCAATTATTTCAAATACCACCTAAACACACACACGGTTTCATTATGAATCGATTAGTCGAGTACCTTTACGCGGCGTCATAGAAAAGTTTCTCCCAATATAGTATTCGGTAATCACGGAAATGATATCACGAGAGACACTTTTGTTTTATAGTTGTCGAATTCTTGAATTGAAATGACGGACTTAAGGAATTCTGCAAAAATGTACCTATGTGAAATCTCGAGTTTTTATCTTGAACTTTTGCAAATGTACATAATTTCATATAAAAACTTGTCAATTCAAAACAAAATGATACCGGTTGGAATCCGACCAAAGTATAAGTTGATTTGATGGGGGAACGATACCATGCTTCCCCTCGACTCTTTGGGATCAAGATTCGAGTATTAGTAACGGCGGAATGAGGCCTACAAAATGAGAAGTTTGCCTTGGTAGGTATTACTATTCATGTTCTTGTGTGATATTGGAAGGTTTGTCATAAATTTTAATTTTTTTAATTATAATTATTATTAAAAAATATTATAAAAGTGTTTAATTTTTAGGAAATATGAATATTAAATTATGAATAGAAATTTGTTCTAGAGAAAGCCCTTCCTTTCATCGAAATATTGATTTAGACAAAATTAGTGCCATGCTAGAGGTGGGAGAAGTATTTTAGTGTTGTTTTAAGTACGATTTCTAGGAAGAGCGGGGATCCCTAAAAATAGAGAGTAAAGCGAGAGATCCTAAATAAAGAAAACTAAGGCGGGAGATCCAAAAAATTGAGACAAGGCATACGGTAGTCAAAACGAAATGTAATTTACAAATACTAGAGAACAATAAGTATGAAATGTGTTCAAGTCTTCTTGAAGTGGAACCCAGAGTCTTTCAATTGCTTGTTGTAGTTCTCCAATTAGGAACAAATTCAAAACTTCAACAAAAAGAAGCCCTTTTATTTTCTTTTTATTCTAATGACCTGAGTCAACTCAACCATGTTTAATAATCATTCATAAAAATAGTAAGTTAAAGTCACCAATACTTAAAGGCAGCAAGATCCTAAACTCTTGTTGCGGCTTCTTCCTCATCATAAGTTCACAGGTACAACTGCTTGCCCTTTTACTTTAGGTTTTGGTTCCAAATCCTTGAAAACTGTTGAGATTTATAATAAGACTTAGTAGGTTCTGTCTGTAAAAATCCAATACTGTTCCAAAGAATTCTTCAAACAACTGGCCAGAATATACAAAAGCACTGTCAATGGTTTTTGCACGTTGAAAGTTATATTTGCAGGATGCAGACTATCAACAACTGATTCAGGTTTCAAAAAATAAAGATAATTACTGAAATATAAGTTTGTAATAGTCCTTAGCCATGTTGCAATAGTGGCATGAATTATTTGAGTTTGCTGCCATAAGAACACCTCAGTTCAGTTATAAACATTGTTAAGTGTGCAAGCATGACTAAGTGACTATGAAGATGTATCTGGAGGAAGAAGAGTGCGGAGACTTGGTAGAACATTTGTTGTCTGTTAAGAGAAGCATGGCCAAAGACCTTGACTCATCACAACCTGCTTCTGATTTGAACATCGATTCCATAGGAAAGGATTCAAGAATGGACAAAATTTATAATGGAAAACTCATCTGCATATTGTGAGCAATTAGATGACACATCCTACTATTCCAGCATTTCCTAGGAATCGAGAATCGATTGCTGTATAGCCATTCCCAGGTTGTTGTTTCAAATGCAATTTCTTTTGAGGCACTTCTCACCTAAATATGGGCTTTTGGATCATTTGTCAGGATGCCATTTCAGTTTTCTTTAAGTGTTGTGTATCTCACATCAGATGAATCTTTGTTAACGCAGAGAACTGTATAAAACAATGAATTCGATCTCCTCTTAGAAACCATTTCATCTGGTTTTTTGCTTCCATTTCAATCATAACCTTTCCATTTTACACCATAAGTCTTCCTCCCATATTGACTGCTTACATATTTAATAGATTGAGGAAATTTCTCTGAATATCCCAAATGAAAAGGAAAATGTATTGACACCTATAGTGCATTAAGCACCTAATAGATCGAATGAATTTTAGATGAAGTGTTCAAATGCACAGAAAAACGCACTAACTGTTTTCCATGACACACCCACTTATCTATTTTGCAGCAAAAGTAATATAAATAACCATCGTTATTCTTTCCTCATTTCATAGGCATTCACTCCATCTCAATGGAGCCAGGGGAACCCATCAACACATTTTCTGGTCTTTTGTATCAGGGTGGTTGCTGTTTCAATGCTTCACTGCCTACTCATGGGCAGTGCAACAGCCTTAGACCATGAGAATTACCATACTATCTCGATTGAAAACTTCAAATGGAAAGAGCCACAGGGATTTGCCAAATGCCCAGCTTCATTTGCAGGTGAACTGATCTCCTTTCTTTTTTTGTTTTCAGAGTACTTCCTAGATAATTCTTAGATAAATTACTTGCATTTATCTTTGTTGGATTATTGGGAAGCTTAATTTCACAAAATCAAGGAGCACATGCAGAGTTAATTTGAGAACTTGCTGATTTCGATGCTACAGGCAGCCTCAAAGCCAATGCACTAATAGAAATCTTCACAAAGGTGCAGGGATCCAGTGACGAGTTCAAGACATGGAAAGAAATTGAATGAGCTCAGAAAGAAAGACACCATCCACAAATGACTACACTCAAAAGCACATTAAGAAATATCGTCAATGCAGAAGTGCCTAAGATATCTTAGGAAGTTGCAGGCATAAACAGTAGAAGTTTAAGCGAGTCAGAGCATAAACAATGAGAAGTCTAAGGAACTCGGAACGCTAGAGACATCAAAACACTGAATCCATTCCAAGAACTTAAGAAGAAACTCTTCCCAGACTCTCAATATGGGCTGAACATAAATATTTGAATGATGAAGTACTTAAAAAATCAACTATCAGCAAAACACAATGATTTACTTCTGAAAAATACAATTTCAAATACCCTAACAACTCCTGAACATAAACAATATGGAATTGTGTCTGAAAGATGGACAGATTCAAGGGTTTTGAGTACCTGGTTGTTTGTTCAGCCTATTGAAAATATTTTATCGTTGAGCTCTAAGTCCTGAGTCCTGAGTCCTGACACTCCTGAGTCCTGAGCAGTGAGACTGAGGAATGGCTCTTTCGCTACAGGTTGCAAACTTGCAGGTTGCAGTTCTTCTCTTTTCCAACGTGATGAAAAGAAAATCCTTAGCTCTGATTCTGAAGCTCGAGTCATAACTTCGAAGTTGGTAAGGAAAATTATCACGGTCATTGCCAGTCGGCTTGGAGTTGGCAATGTCATTAATTTTCTTCAATGTTGTTCCTTCAATGCTCCGCTACCACAGTCCACTAGGCAGCTGCCAGCAACCTTGGAGTGACCACTAACCAGTGACGAGTCAGCCACGAAGACCCGTCACAGTTCACTCACGAGTCACAGACTCACAACTTCCATTTCTCCTTCGCTCGGCAATCTGTCCTTTCTCTGCTCACTCCCCCTACCACGCAATGCGTTCCACGGTCATCCTGATCCAACTCATATCCCGGCCCATGACCCGTCCACCACTGGAAAAAAAAATTGTGACGGGCACTGACAGGATAGCACTTCTGAAAACATTTTATAGTATTATTCAACTTCTTTTAAAACTTGTAAAAATTAAAAATTAATTTTTTTTTTACTAGTAAATTTTCCTCCTCACTTCTCTGACGTGCCAGAGACCCTTTGAAGGGCTCTAACGTGTTCAAATTTGAT